>JAQBSW010007321.1:0-41639 GCA_029291075.1 Eudiplozoon nipponicum
GCTGTGGTTCCTTTCTGTTGTTGCGTTGTAATCTCGATGTGGAAACTTCGTTGAAGTTCTGCATTAATTGGCTCGTCTCTCTGGTTGTACAGCAACAAGATTGGCGTCACTGATGTTGCCAATTGTTGGTGAAGACAATCCAATAATCAGCGTAGGTGATGACAGCCGACAGCACGCACACGTAACGCAAAGCAGAAGGCAAACGCGACCACTGAACTGCATGGTAATTTGCCGTGCTTAAATAGCCATATCATAGAAATATATGGCTACTTGAACACTATTCGTTAACGGCAAGTTTCGCTTTTTTCTAATTCGTGCAGTGTAAATCGACTTGAATTTAATTTACGCAATATGTCGGCAATTTATTTGTCTTGTTTCACCAGTGACTTTAAACTAAATTGCTAATCAATTTGGATTTATATCATCATATATTTTTAATTATTTACATGTATTTATCACGATTCAGACGTTTGTGTTCCTGATAATTACTTGTGTATAAGACATTCAATTGTGTTGACAATATATCATTTTGTTGCCGTCTAGAGCACGGTCCGTTTTGTTTAACTGTGAATTGATTCATGCTTAGCTACACCACTTGCAATAAACGTCTGAAAATGGATGAGTTTTCTTACTTCACCCTTCGGAAAATGTCAGGGACTGATCATGGAACGGGTGGGGATAACAACCACCAAGAAAATGTAGGAAATCATTACTAAATAGACAGCTACCCCACAAAAGCTATTACTATAACTACAAATTCTCCTACACCAGAATCAACTGGAATCTTTTCAGAGATTTAAGCGTAACGATTGGTTATGAAAGTTTTTACATAATGAACTCTGATGAAATTGTTTCTTCTGTTTCAAGGTTATTATCTGATATATTTCAGGCATCTACGTTTAAGGATATTATACCGAAGCGAGTCAATAGGAAATTATGTAAATTAAGAAGTAAACGAGGAAATATAATGAATTGTAGTCTTATCAATAGTATTAAAAACTGATGTTAGATTTAATTGAAAATGAAATTCATTTATCACTGGATATAATCCGTGAAATTGTAACACGCGGCTCCGCGTTACAACCCAACGAAGTTCAATTTTGACAAATATAGTTCTCTTTAAGGTCAAATAGTCTAATTCTGTTTTTACATAATATATCTCTTAACTCTGATTTTAGAATCAATCGCTGTTAGTTTTAGGCACTTTTAATTGAGATTTCTTGAACTGCAAATTTTGTTGTAATTAATACGGATTTATTTAATAATAATACGCACCCGCGCGAGACACACATGTAACATGCAGTGGATTTATGTGACAACACACAAACCCAGGATTTAATCATATTGTTTATTGTAACTACTGTTATACAGAGATGGTAACTTGTGTTGATCTATTAGTAACTGGGAACCCCGTAGATGCGAATTCGTTATCAATCTTACTTCGCCCATTGGAGTCTGATAAGCTAGAATTCCCATTCACATATATTAAATTCATACCTGCAAAATCTTAAGCTAATTTGCTTGTGTCCACAAACTTAAGATTAGCTTCCATGCTGATCGTACTTAATTATTAATTTGATTACTTAGTGTTAGGCAAACGGAATGTGAATTTCTAACGTAGCAAAACACCCGATCAAATAACCTGGAAAGAAATAAGACGTGAAAAAAATAGTTATTAAATCACCTGTTCCAGAACGCCCCCAATATGTACGATTCCAAAGACAAAGTAATAGCAGGAGTATATCGTGAAAATCGTATAATTATAATCGTAATTTGGAGAAAAGGAATACATGCAGTTTGCTGAGGTATGTCAGGCCAGTCATGTACAGATAACCAAAACTGAAATTACGCACAATTCAAAGGTATATATACTGTCAAGTATTTAAACAAAGAATGTTCTAAAAAATAAACGAATAATTTCTTTTTAAATAAAATTCGTTTCAATCAGCCAAAGTGGTTTAATGTTATCAACAAATGTCAATTTAATTTTGTTGGAGGAAATATCTTCATCTACAAAACGAGCATACAGTGGATTATTGTAACAACGCAAAACATGGAGTTCATTACAGTGTATATTGTTACTACTCTTATACCGAGATGGTAACTTGTGTTGACAATATTGCTAACTCTCAAAACCTATATACAGTGGATTATTGTAACAACGCAAATCTTGAATTTAATTACAGTGTTTATTGTTACTACTCTTATAACGATATCGTAACTTGTGTTTGCAATAACACTCAAAACCTAGCATACAGTGGACTAATTATTTGTGGTGCTTATTGTGTCTACTTTTACACGATTTTTATCTTTGCTTAATAACATTTTGATTGATAAAACAATTACTTGATGCTGTGACCTTCTCAAATCACCCTTCGTAATAACAGCTACCAGGCACATGTAGGAGAACAATATCGCACTATATAGAAAACTAGCTCACACAAACTCTTACATGAACTACAAAACCTCCTACATTAATGATGCATCGTTTCGTCGAACTCACAGCCAACAAAGAATTAATCAGCATCTAGCCTTTGAGAACATCAAGCATTTCGGATGAATGCCACGCAAGAGTGAATCCGACAAAATAAGGGGAACACACAAGAAAATAAAACCTGAGCCACAAATCACAGCGAAACACCCTCTCGAGTTCACAATTCTCGAAGACAGCCACATGATGTAACACTTTCATCTATACTCGACAGCACACACAAATAAGATGACGTCCAGTTCAGGAAATGCAAGAAGCCCTTTGGCGAGCTCAGCAACAAACCGCACCACCACATGGACCCAGTACAAGATATGCCAATTCGATCCAGACTACATTGACGAGTGGGTCGACGATGTTACTTTATTGGTCAAGGTGTCCAATATAACAGAGAGAGATAAAAATTTTTTGAGGACTTGGAAGACAATCCCAATGTCTTTCAGACATGGACTTAAAATCATCCTGCATCAGTACACTGAGGGAACATGTGCGCAGCCATGACAGAGCCTGCAATGCGCCGTCAAGCAGCGCCTGACACCAGATCAAGATAACAGGCTTATAGTATTGATGAGCCAGATGTCCCTAGGAAGCTACACGCCTTCCAAACTATACAGGGAGATGGAGCAGAAAACTTCTGAATTCAACCTGCCCAAGAAAATCTTGATGCGATTATTCATTCAGTAGCCTCCTCGGCAACTCCAAGAGATGGCCACGTTTCTGCCCGAATCCGTTGAATTGCAAGATGACGTACTGCCAGCACGTCTAGACAAGTTGTGGAAGAAATACCACTGTAGCTCATTTGCCTCAGAGGAATGTTACATCATCTCACGACGGTCCGAGTCTCAATTCACATCATCATCAGCCCGAACTAATGTCCCCAATGAGCGCCTCATCAGCCTCCTCGAGAGCCTCAACGTCAGGCCAGATTCGGCCTTAGTCGATGCCGTCCATTATAGACGCGACCAGAACAGGCGTGACTAGCTTGGACCACCGTCCCGTAACAGCACCAGGAGGTCGACGTCCAGAGGCCGGGCAACAGTTACGCAGCTAACTGCGCAGTGGTGTCCGAATTACCGCAGCTATGGCCACTCCACAGGCTATTGCCTCAGAAATGGCTGCACATTCCCGCGCACAGACGCGAGGTTCAGGTGGGCGCAGTCACCTTTGACAACTCAGGATGATCCGCCTTTGGAGGGTTCGGAAAACTGCTGGGGTCAGCCTCCTCTGCGGCATTAGAGGCTGATAAACCCAAGATTGTTCGCCGCCCCACGTCTGATGGGTCGAAGCACGTTTATTCTGCGGTAGAGTGTAATCAAACTAATTTCTTTACAGCGACGGCACCAGTCATGTCATGTTTTAAACGCCCAAATGCCAGCAACCAGTCACATCGTCAGTTGCCACTATCAATATCCTTCCTCATCCGTTACACAAACTCTGGCGAATTATATCTCATAGACAATGGATCATATGTAAACTTACTACGTCACAATAATTTCGAACCCACCCACATAGTCAACACCATCACTCTTACCTGCACCAATGGCTCCAACATAGCAACGCGTTGGGTACGAGCACACACAATCTCGTTTTCCAACTCAAAACAATGTATCAATTATCCTTTCATCATTGCTATCCATCATTGGACGTTATTTCCATGAAAATTTTAACCTCACTATACGTCCAAGGACTCGAGAGATACGCACTGCCGACAATCAGTTGCTATCATCAGCGCTAAAACACAGGACTCGCACAAAGCCGTCTCATCTATGCAGCTAATTCCTCCAGTTCTTTATGTACCACAAATAGACGATGCTTTAAGGCTACATGAAGAGATTCTCAAACCTATCTCCTTTATGCCCGATCTCAAGAGGAAGCGTGCCATCACAGCTCATCACATCACCTAATCGAAGACACTTCCTCATCCTCGCAGAGCACGTCCATTGGCACCACACAAGCATAAGGTCGGCGAGCAAGAATTCGCCATGCTACGTCAACAAGGCATTTGTGCACAATTCTGCTCACTATTTGCGTCACCTGTGGTAGAGGTACCAAAGATTAAACCCGGAACATTCCGAGTGTGAAGGGATTATCGTATTCTAAATTCTTGCACACAGTCTAATTTGTACAGCTTGCCAAGTCCAGCTGACCTACACAGATCTGCTATCGGTCATGCTGTGTACTCAAATCTCGACCTATTGAAAGCTTAATCCCAAGTACCCATGTACAAAGACTCCAATTCGTATAATGCACTCAGATTCGCCGGAGGTGGAACACACGAAGATCATTATGTGCCTTTCGGTCACAAGAACTCATCTCAAACATTTCAACGCGTTATGGACGAAATAATAGACGGTCTACCATTTTTAATTCTCTACTTAGATGGCATTCTGGTATTCTCCAACTCAATGTCCTAACATATGCAGCATATTGACATTCCATTCGCACATCTAGCAGACTATGCCCTACGGCTTCATGGCAACAAACGTGTCTTTGCGCAAACATCAATTGAATTCCTTGGTCATCAAATTTCCCAGGAAAGCATAACACATATACCTTCTAAGGTTCGTGCCATTTGAGATCTACAGCCTCCAACCACCGTTTCAGTGTTACGACATTTCTTAGGCAAGATGAACAACTATTCTCTATTCGTAAAATGCTTTGACAAAATTATAATATTATTCACAAATATCTATTACCATAAAGCCGTTTTGTCAAAAAATCTCAACTGATTCAGCTCAACGATGACAACATAAAGGCTAACGATGATGCCAAAAAGGCTTTATGCAAAGCGACTATGCTACATTCACCTGATTGGTCTCAACACTTTGATTTTATTACAGACGCATCCGACGTTGCCACAGGTGAAGTACTTCAACAGTCCATCAATAGCGTACACCGACCTATCGCATTCTTCTCGCAAAACCTACAACATCGCGATACGCGATATGAAACATTAGGAAAAGAGTTGTTCACCATCTACCTATCGATCCTACATTTCCACTCCTATCTGAATGGCCGAAACATCATCATTTATACCGACCACCTTCCTCTACTCGCGATGCTCAAAGGGAATAAAGAGTATTTATATTCACGGCGGGTCAACTCACAACTTACACAAATACACGAGTATGATTATGAAGTCACTCATGTCAAAGAATCCGAAAACGCAGTTGCAGACTCTCTGAGCCGTCCTGCAGATCTCTGTGCTTCTATTCTGTATCGTTCACCTACAGGTACTCAGGAATTGCAAGCAGCACATCCAAATGCCCGTTGTTCCACGCTATTGACTTATCAGGCGGCGAAGAAACGGTTATTCCACCTCCAGACAGTTTTGCTGACCACGGGCAGACGCCCGACATCTCACCAGCAAAAATGACAACTAATGTCGGTACGCCACCGGGAGATATAGAGGAACCAGAATCTGTGTCGACAGAACCAACATCATTGTTTACTCGTTATAACAGAGACATAACACCTCCTGTAAGTTTAACCCCATTCATTGTGTACTAATTCTCATTGACGGGAGGGGGTGTATATAACACGCGGCTCTATGTTACAACACAATGAAGTTCAATTTTGACAAATATAGTTCTCTTTAAGGTCACATGGGCTAATTGGGGTTTTACACAATACTTCTCGTAACTGTGATTAATAGGGTTGTGTTTAATAATAATACACACCCGCGCACGATACGCATGTAACATGCAGTGGATTTATGTGACTTAACGCTCAAACCCGGGATTTAGTCATATTGTTTATTGTTCCTATTCTTATACCGAAATGGTGACTTGAGTTGACGATATTGATAACTCTCAAAACCTAGCATACAGTGGATTATTGTAAAAACGCAAAATTTGGATTTAATTACCGTGTTTATTGTTACTACTCTTATACTGAGATGGTAACTTGTTTTGACAATATGGATAACTCTCAAAACCTAGCATAAAGTGGATTATTTTAACAACGCAAATCTTGGATTTAATTACAGTGTTTATTGTTACTAATCTTATACCGTGATGGTAATTTGTGTTGACAATATTGTTAACTCTCAAAACCTTGCATACAGTGGACTAATTATGTGTGGTGTTTATTGTGACTAATTTAACACGATTTTTATCTTTGCTTAATAACATTTTGATTAATAAAACAATGAATTAATGCTGTGGCCTTCTCACATCGCTATTCGGGAAAGGGCCATGGATTAATCATGAACGCGGATCGTAATAACAGCTACCAGGCACATGTAGGACGACAATATTACACTAGATAGATATCTAGCTCGCAGAACCTCTTAAATTAACTACAAAACCCTCTACAAAAGATCAGAAAAAATCATTTTGGGCTAACTGAAGAGTAATCCTAGATCAGGATACAAACTCCTCTCCTATTACAGAAAATATAAGGAGAAATGAAGCTTCATTTGTTTCGTGAAATGCAACTGATGGAGGCCTACGGTAAGCAAGGCCGAAATATCTTGATGAAAGAAAATTACTGGAACAATGAAAGCTGCGTTAGTCAAAAGCAGATCAGGTAATTACAATTATTCCAGGTGCGCATCAATGCAACTCCTTCAAGAATGTATGTTGCTGGTTGATTTTGATACAAATTAACATGGCTTTACGAAATACAGATCGACAATTACTTATATGCTTTCTATGTGGAAAAATGTAATTACACGAGATGAGGAAAGGTTAGATGCATTAATGATATTTATAGATAACTCAAAAGCTTTTGAATCTATATATTTTGATGCTATTTTGTGGGTGATTAATTTAATGAATATTGATATGAATATTTTTATATTACACAGATACTATATATATAATCGATGAATGAGTATTCCGGTAAATGATTTGAAATCAAAATCGAAAAAAGGAACAAGTGGAATTTCACAAGGATAAAGCTTGGGGCAAATTTTATTTAAAATCGTATTTGCACATTTGGAAACTAAGATACTTAACGGTCGAGTTTGCAAATTTGCTGATGATTTAAAAATTGTTTTTCCAATTGATCCAAAAAATTTCGGTTTTTCCAAAATTAATGTGACACTAGATTTGTATGACCTAAATAGGTATTTGATAACACTAGGGCTGAGAATATACTGTAACACGCGGCTCCGCGTTACAACCCAACGAAGTTCATTTTTGACAAATATAGTTCTCTTTAAGGTCACATAGGCTAATTCTGGATTTACACAATATTTGTCGTAATTGTCATTTTAGCAACAATCTCTGTTAGTTTCGAGCATTTTTAATTGAGATTTCTTGAACTTCAAATTTAATTGTAATTAATAGTGTTTTGTTTAATAAAAAGAGACACCTGTAACGACACAGAGCAATTCGCCGACATATTGCGTAAATTAAATGGTGTGCAAGCCGCCAATCAAGGCTTTTTAAGCACGGTGAATTTACCAAGCAAGTCAATTGTCGCGTTTTCCTTCTGCTTTGCGTTTCTCTTACGTACTGTCTGCTATTGTCACCTACGCTGAATTTTGGGCTTGCTTGACACATATTAGCAATTTCAGTCACGCTAATCTTGTTGTTGTACAACTAGAGAGACGAGCTAATTACTGCAGAACGAGATTTCTCAGCTGGATTTCAACGCCACAACAGAAGGAACCACAACCAAAGTCAACCAGAGCTGGTCTCAAGTGTCTAGGAGTATTCCTGGACACTGCTACGCTAAATTATCTTCTCGGGATTTGCCGGAGAACGCAAGACCGGTCCTGTTAAGGGACCCCAACAGTACTAACTCAGCCATCCTGGCACAAAAACTGAGTTTGTAACGCCGTACGTCATTTACTTGAAGCTGGGGCGTGTACAAAATTGGCGACCACGCCAGGATACTGAGTACTGTACTGTTTTTTAGTCCTCAGAAAACATTTGGTATAAATAAAATCGACTGTGTTTCTTTTTGATTTTTTTGGGATAACAATAAATTTACATTTGCGTACACGTTTTACTCTGGCTTTTATTCTCTCTAAAGTCAAGGTCTTCTGAACAACTTTGTTGGGTATATATTTTTATTAGGAGGGTTTCTTATTCAATAATTTTCCTATGTACAAAAATGTACATCTTGGTAATCTGTGAACAAACATTGACGTCTTTTGTGAAGGAACTAATTTTATCTGTGTTCTTCGCTCATCTCTCGACAGATTCAACTGCGGAAGATTCTGTTTCAAATGTGGAAGCTGTTTGTGGGTAAGCGTTTCGTTTAAAGTCTTTTTATACATTTCATCTTGCTTATAAATTTATGCTTTTAAGATCCCGTAAGATTATTAAAATGTCAGGTCCAAATTTAGATATTGATGTTCCTGTTTATGATAGAGATAGCGAACTATTCTTTATGCGCGTAGACTCCGCTTTCATCCCCGTTTCCAGATTATGACAATCATCAAACAACTGTCAAAGGCTTTTGCTAAACTACCTTTTGAGTTGCAGCGACAGATTTATCCGAAGCTTGAGGCCATTAGAAAGCTACCTAATCTCATTTTGGGCCTACAAAATGAAGTGGAATCCTTGCTAAGTCCCACAGAAACTGACCAGGTAATAAATAAATACGCGCAGTTAGACATGCCAAACCATGGCGCCATCGAGATTTTAAGGGAACTATGGAAACATTGGTATAAAACCAATATTTCTGACCATGAGACTAAGGTTGTTTTTATTAACAAACATCCAAAATCACTCAAATTATTCGCCAAACAGCTCCCAAACACTCTCTCTATAGATGAATTATCTGAGAGATGTGAGTTAGAATTTAGGGTTCTGGAACCTAAATTGAATTCGTCATTTTTTTCCGCCTCCGCAGGATGATAGGCTCTCCTCTTTAGAGAGGACAGTAGCGAACATGGTTAATGTTCTAGAAGGATTGGCCATGGCGAAATCCGATCTAAATCAGGTGAATGCTCGACCAAATTTTATGCCCAAAACACAATATAACGGTAGGCGGCGATCGAGATACCCGCAATACTTTAACAGGTATGCCCCAAAGAACTGTTGCTATAATCACCAGAAGTTTTTTTATTCATGTCAAGTTGGTCTCTGTCGTTGCGAAGAATTTCCGAATGAATGTTAATTTCCACAGCTGACGGGAAAGACAACAGAAAACAGGCGAAGTGGTGCATCAAGATCGGGAAATGTATGGCGCAGAATGTAGAAGACCGAACTTTCTGCGCATCAACGGCATCAACAGCGCCACAAGGAAGAAATCACTTACAATCCGATATTCTTATCGAATCTTTTCGTCCACGCCGAATTTGCCACATAGATATCCAAACGGACAATGCCAGTCGCAATCACCAGCCTACTTGTTTGCATGACCCGGCCAAACAGCCCAATGAACTTCTGCACATTCTTGATTTCATAACTGACGAAGAATTCGTCGTTGACACAGGTGCAGCAGTCTCAGTTCTCAAGGGTGATTCAATAGCCAAGATGTCGCTAGGCGTTCTACTCGCAACAGCTACAGGCGAGCCCATACCTACTTATGGCTGACGGTATCGCACATTCAATATAGGTTTATGGCGTGAATTTACTCACAACTTCATAATTACCAAGGTCTCACACAATAAAATAGGCCTTGATGTCGTTTTGAAATTTTGACACATTGTTGATCTTGCTAGTCAAAAGATCATTGACCCTCCATCAGACATGAGCAAAGCTTTTGGACACTTGCCTCCAAGCGTTTGGAGTTACAAGCCATTCAGCCGACCACAGTACATAATTCAGCAGAGATATCAGCAGCTCTTTGAGAATACAAGTTGCTTTTAGATCCTAGCAAGTCTCCAACACGATGCACAATATCGCCACAGAAGGACAAACTATTGCACTCAAGAAGCGACCACTGGCCCCTGCTAAACTGAAAGCTGCCCAAGAGGAATCATCAGACCATCGAAAAGTTC
Source organism: Eudiplozoon nipponicum (assembly GCA_029291075.1). Taxonomy (NCBI): domain Eukaryota; kingdom Metazoa; phylum Platyhelminthes; class Monogenea; order Mazocraeidea; family Diplozoidae; genus Eudiplozoon; species Eudiplozoon nipponicum. Next base: position 10,392 of record JAQBSW010007321.1, read on the forward strand.
ATAGGCGTCACCACTGCACTTAGTCTCCAAATTAAACGGATCGTACAGAGCCTGCGGAGATTACCGCAAGTTAAATTCAGTGACAAAATCTGATGCATATTCTATTCCAAATATTAACACCTTAATTGAAAATCTCAACGGCAGCAATTTCTTCTCAGTGATTGACCTCAGACAAGCCTACCATCACATCCCGGTAGCACCAGAAGATATTGAAAAGACTGCGGTCATCACTCCATTTGGCCTTTTCGAATATATTTACATGCCTTTTGGACTACACAGACATTTCAAAGATTCATGGACAACATACTTCGCGACGACGCCGCTTAATGTATGTCATATCTCAATTAAATAATGATAGTCAGTCTTAGAATCTCATGCTAAGCATCTACGAAATGTCCTCACACTCTTATCCAACCACGGACTCAAGATCAACTGTAACAAGACGCAGATTGCAACTACATCCGTGGACTTCTTAGGGCATCGTATAACGCCACAATGTATTGAACTTTTGCCGTAAAATGCGAATTTAATCAGGAATATGAAGACACCAAAGACAGTTAGCGAGTTGCAGAAAATTCTGGGAGTACTAAACTACTATCACAAGTTCCTTCCAGGCCTTTGAAGACAACTTTATCCTTTGTGTAGGCACTTGCAATATTGAAAAAGACATAGCAAAAATTCCATCATTACTTTGTCATCCGAAGACGAGGAATTACTTCGACTCGCCATCAACTCGTTAGCAAATGTCACAATGCTAACGCATCCAGATTTTAAACGACCATTTCTAATTACGACAGATGCTTCTGAATTCGTTATTGGAGCCACTTGGAACAAAAGTTCGACGAAGTTCGGAAGCCTATTAGTTTTTACTCCAACCAGTAGAAACGAGATACGACACATTCGGTCGAGAACTCCTCGCCATCCACGACGCAGTGCGTCTATTTACCAGCATCATTGGCAGAAGCAGATTTGTTGTTTTCACAGATCATGCACCATTAGTTAGCGCACTTCCAAATGCAACTTCAACTATCGCCAAGCACCCTGCCAGAATAGAATGACAGCTTTCACGTCTAAGAGAATGGCAATTTGACATCTTTCATGTCAAAGGCGAACAAAATTTCATTGCAGATGCCCTTTCCATGCCAGACGTCTCGCTACAACTACCTTCGCCGTCGTCGTTCGCTGTCAACTCCATGACACTCAGTGAACCTGCACTAACGCCATCCCTCCCGCGAACGAAGTAGCGCGGTGACATTAACATTCAAAGATCAGTAGCCCGTCACCCCACCAAGTTCATATGCCGTCTTTGAGAAGGATTACTAATGGTTTACTTCACGGGTACGCAGCCCAACAAGCCAGTTCTGTCAAACAGCCTTCAGAGAAATGTTTTCGACTCAATTCGCTAAATTTCTCACCCAGGAAGCAAAGCGACTGCCCGACTGATCACAGATCGTTTCTGTGGTCACATGCTTAGGCAGAACGCTAAACGATGGGTCTACGAGTGTGCCATTTGTCAGAAAATCAAGATCACAGGACAGACTCGTTCTAAGTTGCAACTTTTTCGAACTACTTCTCTCCTAGTCATCGTCCACCTCGACATAATTCACCTGACAAAGGTTCAAGGTTTCAGCTACCTTCTTACTATGATTTATAGATTTACACGGTGACCTGCGGCATTCCCTCTTGGCACCATTTCTGCAGACGAGGTAACTAACTGTTTTATCTCTGCATGGATATCCAATTATGGTGTTCCCAATGATGTCATCACTGACAGAGGCACTTGCTTCTCATTGGATCGTTTCAAAACCACCTTGCGGTACATGGGATGCACCTTACGCCAGACGACTGCCTACCATCCCCAAGCTAACGGTATTGTAGAGTGAATGCATAGGGAACTCAAAGCTGCTTTAGCATCCTCGTCCCTTAATGCCAACTGGGTCGATGCACTACCATTATTTCTGCTCGCCAATCGTTTTCGCACTCGTGAATCCATTAAAATGTCTGCGTCACAACTCTTGTATGGCATGGTTCTACACCTGCCTAGTCAGCTCTCATGTCTATTACCCGAACAGGATGACCCACAAGACGAAGCTAGTCGCCTCCGAATTCATTTCTGAACAGCAGCCGAGTCTTCGTTCACTCGCAGCTCCACAGCTGCAAGGGAGTACTCGTTCGCAACGACACTGCGGTTGCACCACTATAACCAAAGTATCGCGGTCCTTACCCGATTTTGCTCAAACAACCCAAATATTTCATTATTATGCAAGGCGCGACACCAACATCAGTAAGCATAGACAGGTTGAAACCGATTATCTAACTGCCTGATTCTGAGAGCAGTCAACCTCCTACACACGTCAAAGGCTCCATCTGCTCACAATCTTAATAACCTGCTTTGCATAACGCGTAATTGATTTTTTTAACATTAACTTTTCGTTATTCTACATATCAAAAGTTTTAGCTTTACGTCATTTTTCGCAATTATCTCACGTGGCATAACCAGCTGCTCTTAGCTAACACTTGTGTAGCATTTTTGACCAGTTTGGTATTATGCCATCTCTGAGGCAATGTTCAATTACATATTTTTTATGCAGTTACCTTTTGATTTTCATTTATATAATTTTACATTATAATGCATGGCTCACACATGAGCTCACATTGTCTATTGTGGTATGACCAGCTAATTAGAGCTAACGCTTTCGTGTAGCAACACTAAGTAGTTATCAGCTTCATATCATGGTACAGGCCATTTTCAATGCATATCTCAACTTCATCTGTTGCACAGAGACCACTCTACAAATATCATGACCATAACGTCGAGCACACACTAGCTTCTTTGGTCTTATACAAACACATTGACGGCGATCCAGCCTGTCCAGGTTTTAACTTAAACCTGACAACTTCAGTGGTGTTCTACCTCGAAATCCTCACGCTGCGGCTCCCAAATCTTGCACTGTTCTTTTTTTTGCCTCACGTGGTATGACCGGCCACTACAAGTACCAATTTGTGTAGCAATTCCTAGTGGTTACTTGGCATCATATCATTGTTGAAGCAACCAACAAGCATACTTCAACCCAGCATTTATGGTACATTATTTTTTATATCTATGGGGAGAATAATGACCAATTGCTTAATTTGGTTCTAACTCTGCCTTGCATTTCTTATCTAGCCTCGCCGAGAGGAATATTTTCCCCCTTTTTTCAGAGAGGAAATTGATATAACAACACAAAGCAATTCGCAGGCATAATTCGTAAATTAAACTAAATTCAATTTACGCTGTACCAATGAGAAAAAAGCGAAATTTGCCGTTAACCAATGGTATGCAAGCAGCCAATCAAGGCTATTAAAACACGATGAATTAACCATGAAAGTCAGTTGTCGCGTTTGCCTTCTGCTATGCCTTTCCCCGACGTGCTCTCTGCTATTGTCACGTACACTGATTTTTGAGCTTGCTTCACACGCATTGGAAATTTCAGTCACGTCAATCTTGTTGCTGTACAACTAGAGGGACGAGCCAATTACTGCAGAACTTCAACGAGATTTCTCAGCGAGATTTCAACGCTTTAACTGAAGAACCACAACCCAAGTCAACCAAAGCTGGTCTCAAGTGTCTAGGAGTATTCCTGGACACTGCTACACTAACTGACCTTCTCGGCATTTGCCAGAGAACGCAAGATCGGCCCTGGTATGGGCCCTTCAACAGTACTAACTCCGCCATCCTGGCTACAAAACTGACTTTGTAATATCGTGCGGCATTTACTTGAAGCTGGGGCCTTTACACACCCGTGCGCAATACGCCGCTAGCATACAGTGGATTATTATGATAACTTTCAAAACCTAGAATACAGTAGATTATTATGATAACTCCCAAAATCTAGCATACAGTGGATTATTATGACAACGCTCAAAACCTAGCACACAACGGATTATTATGATAGCTCTTAAAACCTAGCATACAGTGTACTATTATGATGACCATCAAAACCTGGCATACAGTGGATTTTTGTGACAACGCTCAAAACCTAGATTTATATGCTTATTGTGACTACTTTTACACGATTTTTATTTATGCTTTGCAACATTGTGTTCAATAAAGTAATGACATTTCCATTGAGCTTTCTCACATCACCTTTCGGGAAAGGGCCAGGGATTAATCATGAACGCGGATCGTAATACCAGGCATAGGTAGGAAGACACAATCTCATTAAATAGACAACTAGCCCGCAGAACCCCTTACATTAACTTCCAAACCTTCCACATAAATGGTACCCCGCTTCGTCGAACTCACAGCCAATAAAGAATTAATCAGCATCTAGACTTTGAGAATATAAATCAGGCGCTAGTCCTTCTGCTAGCTCAAGCAATTCGGATGAATGCCACGCAAGGGTCAATCCAGAAAATTCTGAGACACAAACCACAGCGAACAACCCCCTCGAAATCACAATTCTAGAAGACAGCCACTCGATGACGGGTGAGCACGATGTAACACTGCCATATATACTCGACAGCACGCACACACACAAGATGACGTCCAGCTCAGGAAGTTTAGGAAGCCAGGTGACGAGCCCAGTAACAGCCACACCACCACATACATCCAGTACAAAATATACAAATTCGATCCAGACTACCTTGACGAGTGGATCGACGATGTTACTTTATTGGCCAAGGTGTTCAATATAACAGAAGGCTCAATATTTTTGAGGGCTTGGGAGACAATCCCAATGTCTTTCAGACGCGGACTAAAAGATATTCTGCATCAATTTACGGAGGGAACATGTTTGCATCCACGGCAGAGCCTGCAATGCGCCGTCAAGCAGCGCCTGACACCAGATCGAGATAACAGGCTCACAGAATTGATGAGCCAGATGTCCCTAGGAAGCCTCTCGCCTTCCAAACTATACAGGGAGATGGAGCAGAAAGCCTCCGAATTCAACCTGCCCAAGGAAATCTTGATGCGACTATTCATCCCCGGGCACTCCAAGAGATGGCCACTTTTATGCACGAATCCGTTGAATTGCAAGATGACGTACTGCCGGCACGTCTAGACAAGTGGTGAAAGAAACACCATTGCAGCTCACCTGCCTTACATTATCTCACGACTGTCCGAGTCTCATTTCACATTATCATCAGCCCGAACTAATGTCACCAATGAGCGCTTCATCAGCCTCCTCGAGAGCCTCACCATCCGGCCAGATTCGGCCTGTCGATGCCATCCACTATAGACGCGACCAAAGCAGGCGTGACCAGCGGTGACCACCGTTCCAAAACAGCATCAGTAGGTCGACGTCCAGAGGCCGGGCCACAGTTCCACATCTACCGGCGGAATGGTGTCCGAATTACCGCAGCTATGGCCACTCCACAGGCTATTGCCTCAGAAATGGCTGCACATTCCCGTGCACAGACGCGAGGTTCAGGTGGGAGCGGTCAATTTTGACAACTCAGGATGATCCGCTTTTGGAGGGTTCGGAAATCTGCTGGGGTCAGCCTCCTCTGCGGCAGTAGAGGCTGATCAACCCAAGATTGGTCGCCGCCCCACGTCTGATGGGTCGAAGCACGTTGCTTTCGCGGTAGAGCGCAATCAAACTAGTGTCTTTACAGCGACGGCTCCAGTCAAGTCATGCTTCAAACGCCCAAATGCCAGCAACCAGTCCCATCGTCAGTTGCCACTATCAATATCCTTCCTCATCCGTTGCACAAACTCTGGCGAATTATTTCTCATAGATACTGGATTAGATGTAAGCTTACTACGCCATAATTATTTCGAACCCACCCACCCAGTCAACACTATCAGTCTTACCTGCGCCAATTGCTCCAACATAGCGACCTTTGGGGTACTAGTACACACAATCTTGTTCTCCAACTCAAAAAGGTGTATCAATTATCCTTTCATCATTGCCAACACGATAAGAAACATCATTGGAAGTGACCTCCTCAAACACTTTGACCTTACTATGCGTCCAAGGACTCGAGAGATACGCACTGCCGAAAATCAGTTGCTATCATCAGAACTAAAACACAGGACTCGCGCCAAAGCAGTCTCATCTATGCAGCTAATTCCTCCAGTTCTTTATGTACCACAAGTAGACGATGCTCTAAGGCTACTTGAAGAGATTTTCAAAAATATCTCCTTTATGCCCGATCACAAGAGGAAGCGTGTCATCACAGCTTATCACATCACCTAATCGAAGCCACTTCCTCATCCTCCCAGAGCACGTTCATTGGCACCACAAAAATATAAGGCCGGCGAGCAAGAATTCGCCATGCTACGTCAACAAGGCATTTGTGCACAATTATGCCCCCTATTTGCGTCACTTGTGGTAGTGGTGCCAAAGAGTAACACCGGGGATTATCGTATTCAAAATTCTTGCACACTGTGTCATATGTTTAGTCTGCCAAGTCCAGCTGACCTACACAGATCTGATATCGGTCATTCTATGTACTAAAATCTCGACCTAGTGAAAGCTTATTACCAAGTAACCCTACACAAAGACTCCATTTCGTATACTGCACTCAGATTCACCGGAGGTGGCACACACGAATATCATTATATGCCTTTCAGTCTCAAGAACGAATTTCAAACATTTCAACGCGTTATGGACCAAATAATAGACGGTCTATCATTTGTAATTTTCTAATTAGATGAAATTCTGGTGTTCTCCAACTTAATGTCAGAACATATGCAGCATATTGACATTACACTCGCACGTCTAGCAGACTATGGCCTCCGGCTTCTTGGCAACAAACTTGTTTTTGCGCAAACATCAATTGAATTCCTCGGTCATCAAATTTCCCAGGAAGGCATGACACATCTACCTTCTAAGGTTCGTGACATTCGAGATCTACAGCCTCCAACCATCGTTCGAGCCTTGCGATATTTCTTAGGCAAGATGAACAACTATTCTCTCTTCGAATATTGCCTTGACAAAATTCTGGAAAATATTCACAAATATATAATGCCAGAAAGCCGTTTCGTCAAAAAATCACAACTGATTCAGCTCAACGATGACGACATTCACCTGATTGGTCTCAACCCTTTGAATTTATCACAGGCGCATTCGACGTTACCACAGACGCAGTACTTCAACAGTCCATCAATGGCGTACACCGCTGACCTATCGCATACTTCTCGCAAAACCTACAACATTGCGAGACGCGATATGATACATTAGGAAAAGAGTTACTCGCAATCTACCGGTCGATCCTACATTTCCACACCTATCTGGATGGCCGAAAGTTCAACATTTACAGCGAACACCTTCCTCTAATTCCGATGCTCAGAGAAAATAAGGAGTATCTATATTCACGGCGTGTCAACTCGCAACTTAAACGAATACATGAGTATGATTATGAAGTCACTCACATCAAAGGATCAGAAAACGTATTTGCAGACTCCCTGAGGCGTCCTGCAGATCTCTGTGCTTCTATCCTGTGTCCTTCTCCTACAGGTTCTCAGGAATTGCAAGCAGCACATCCAAATGCCCGGTGTTCCACGATATTGACCTATCAAGCGGCGAAGAAACGATTATTCTACCTTCAGACAGTTTTGCTGACCACAGGCTGACGACCAACATCTCACCAGCAACAGAGCCAACTGATGCCGTCACACTGTGGTGAGATATAGAGGAACCAAGGTCAGTGTCAGCAGAGCCAACATCAGTGTTTAATCGTTACGGCAGAGCCATAACACCTCCTGTATGGTTAGCCCCATTCACCATGTACTCATTTTCATTGTCCGGAGGTGTATGTAGCGCGCAGCTTCACGTTACAAACAAACTTGTCTCAAATTCGTCAGATCCGGTTCAACTTAGGGTCACACGGGCTAATTCTGGTTTAAGAAATTTTTTTCCTAACTGTGGTTTTAGAAACTATCTCTGTTAGTACCGAAATATCTGCAAAAATCATGATGACAGTGGATTCAAATATTTCGGTACGCAATCCGAAAATCAGGTAAATTGTATCTCTGTTAGTTTCAAGCAGTTTTAATTACGATTTATTGAGCTGCAATTTTATTTGTAATTATTGGGGTTTGTCTAAAATCAACACACACCCGCGCGTAACACGCCGGTAGCATGCAGTGAATTAATGTGTCTAAGCTGTCAAAGCGAGGATTTAAATTTTGTGTGCTCTTGACCAATTATCAGTGACTAAAAAATATTCTGCTAAGGCACTCTGTATTTATTTATTGTGATTAATGACTGACTGCTTTTGTGCCTAGATATTAACTTTGTGTTAACAATATTTTATTTTGTTGCCGTCTAGAGCACGGTCGATTTGACTAACATTGAATTTAAGGTGACTTTGTAACGTTGTCCATAATACACGTATGTTATTCGACTTAGCTTTCTCACATCGCGACAGAGGGGAAAAGGGGTCTAACGTCAGCTAAAAATTGAGACTTATTATAAACACGTCATACGAACCCGATTACTTTCGACGTCAGCTACCAGGCATATGCAGGAATCACTAAGCATAGCTAAATAAACCGCTATCCTCACAATACCACATACAATATTATCAAGATATAGCATGCAGTAATTGGCGTCATCGCGGAGAATGTTGTCCATAAACCTCTGAATTGTCTGATTGGCACACTTGAGACCAAAAGTCATGTAAAGGAATTCGCAAATTCCTGGCGCTACCGGAATGCCGTACCAAGCATGTCTGAATTGAGCTTGCAATAATCCTCACAGCATATGTATGGCAAATTTTTTTAACGAACAGATGTAATTGTGATGCACATGATTTTTTTGATGGTCTATTGATGCCCTCTTCTATTAGTCTTGAAAACTCCTCTTGGGCAGCTTTCAGTTTATTTGTGTGTAGTTGTCTATTTTTAGCTGCGATAGGTTGACCATTTGTGATGATATGGTGCGTCCTGTTATAGACATGTAGCTCTGAATTTCTAAGATCGAAAAACGACTTTTTTGCTCGAAGAGCTGTTGATATTTCTATTGAAGAATGTAATGGTGATGGCTGTATGGCCTGTTACTCCAAACGTTCAGAGGAAAATGTCCAGAAACTTTGCTCATGTCCGGAGGAAGGATCAATGGTTTTAATTAGCAAGATAAAAAATTAGCCAATACTTTAATAGGAAGTCAAGGTGTATTATGTTGTGCAAGACCTTACTGACGATGAAATTCACGCCTTAAGAACGATGCCATTTACGTGTGGGAATGGGCTTCCTGCAGAACACCTAAATAAATTGCAGCCATGGATTCACTATTGAGACAGAAACTGATGCACCTGTGTCTACAGTAAATTATTTTACATGTAAACAATCATTGATTGTGTGAGTGGTGGTAAAATATTCATTAAATTAAGTTTTCGAGCTTCTACTTAACTAGTCGACGATTAACAGCAAAATTACCTGATCTGCGTCTTGACTAACGCAGCTTTCATTGTTCCAGTAATTTTCTTTTTTTTGATTATGACAATAAAAGGATAGAACAGTTAAGTAATGCTGAAGTATATACTAAAATAACAAAAGACCCTACTGATAAGTTACAAGGGCAAGTAAAATTATTAATCAATAAAATGATTGCTAATGAAGAATTGGATTCGACGCATGGTAACACTCTCATTCAAAGAGATACGGTTGCACCCAGAGTTTATGGTTTAGTTAAAGTGCATAAGCCGGGTAATCCTTTAAGAATTATAGTGAATGTACAACACTCCCCAACATATAAAATTTCAAAGTTTTTGTGCCATAGAATAAGAAAATATTCCTATTTCTTAGAACATACCTTGCTTAACTCATATCATTTGGTTGAAATTATTGATAAATATGTACTAGATGAAAAGGATAGATTAGTAAGCTTAGATGTAGTATCTATGTACACAAATATACCGGTACCTGAGGCTCTGGATTGTTTTAGACGTTTCCTAGTTGATCACCCACTAATATTAGAAGGAAGCAAAATGACGTTAGGACACGTCATGGAGATGATGTGTATTTGTATGTCCTCCACTTATTTTAAATTTCGTAAGGAATTTAATAAACAAATTAGAGGCGTTCCAATGGGACAACCTTTATCGGTCCCAATAGCCAATATCTTTATGCATTATTTGGAAAATAATCTGTTGGATAAGACTCCATTGAAACCAAAACTGTACCTACGTTTCTTGGATGATATATTACTGATCTGGAACCATGGTGACAATAAATTGGTAAATTTCTTAAATTTAGCTAATCGAATGAGCGAACTACAATTTACCTTAGAAAGGGAATCGTCGGGTGAATTACCATTTTTAGATGTCAAATTAATTAGAAATGGTCTGAAATTGGGAAGAGATATTTATAGGAAGGATACTTATTCAGGAATCCTTCTTAATTTCAAGTCCAATCACCCGTTTCGTATGAAAGTCGGGATCTTAAAGTCATTAACATTAAGAAGTCTCAAGTTAACAGATATAAAGCATAGGAAGTTAGAATTAGACAGACTACGCGATATATTCAAGACTAATGGTTACCCTCCTCATTTAATAGATACAACAATGAGGGACATGGTGAAGAAATTTAATCCTTGTTTGAGATACATAAAAGCAGATAAGGAGAAGGAAGAGCGTAAGATAATAGTATTACCGGACTCTATATTAAGTAGGAAAGTGAAATCAATAGCTTTAAAATACAATATAAGGACCGTTTTAAGACAGCCCCTTACACTAGGCACTATACTCCCTAACCAAAAAGAAAAGATTGAACCCTTAGACACTTCAGGAGTGTATGAGATCCCATGCAATGATTGTAGTCTCAAATATAATGGTGAGACCATGCGTCCAAACAAAGTAAGAAGAGGTGAACATAAAACGGCGTGTAAGTATGGACATATTGTTAAATCAGATTTTGCTCGTCATGTAGTGGAGACTGGGCATACTATCGACTGGGAAGAATGCAAACGCATAGCAATATGTAGTCGTAATAATAATTAGGGAATCCATAGAAATTAAATCTAGAGATGATATTATGAAGGAAACAGCTGTTGAAAAATCTTTAGGTCCGATTTGGAATACTGCACGAGCTAATGGAAGGAAAAGGCGATTGCATGAATTGGTAACTGAAGCTAGCTCCAGTAAAAGATTAAGAACATCAGATTAAGATTGACTAATTAGTGGGCTTTTATTCAAGAAATGAATAAACAATTATGAATATAGTCTTCAAATTTCATCTCTAACTATTCATTTGATTTTAAAACAAATAGTGATTTCAACCTTAATTTTCTGTTTTACACCCCCACCCTACCCATTGGAAATATTCTAATAATACAATATTTATAAGTAATAATTTGTCTGACGCGTGCAAAGGGTAAATTAATGTCTATTGACTGCAGTTTCATTTAGATGTACGTACATGTGTATCAAAATAATTTAACCAAGTTTTTTAGTTATGCATACACATACACATGCACATGCGTGGCGTGCGCCAATAACTGTTATTAACTTATCTATCTTGAGTATAACCTAGTGGTTTGAATTGTAATTTTCTGAATTATGGGTCTCCCCATCTCAGTTACGTCATTTACATTGAGTGTGTAAAAAACGAATAATTATTGCATGCAATTGATAATTATTATTCAGCCACTCTGGTCTAAATTAGTTAGATGAAAACAACGGTTATAAAAATGCACACACACATGTCACACGCGAATATCTAATGAAAGGTCAGTCTGAGGTATATAAATATTATGACTAGAGGAAATAACACACTTGCTCCATTTGTTTCGTGAAATGCATCTGATGAAGATCTACGGTAATGTAGATCGAAATATTATGAAAAAAGAAAATTACTGGAACAATGAAAGCTGCGTTAGTCAAAACGCAGATCAGGTAATTCAGTATCGCAACAACGACATTCCTTCAACTTAGCAAAATTACCGTCGGTCGCACGAACTGACGCGTTTCGACCTTCCATGAATGTCATCAGAATACGACTGCAAAATGATTAATTCATAGCGTTTGGATTCTCGCTAGTCAATTTTCTGTCGTATTCTGATGATGGTCATGAAAGGTCAAATAGCTTTAATGCGTGTGACCAGAGATAGTTTTGCTATGTTTTTAGACAACTGGTTCAATACATCTGGATTGGTGTTTACTTCACAACGACAAACTTCATTTGAAGAATTGTTACCACCATTCCTGCAATCAATGGTTGTTTAATTTTATTACCTATATATGTGGCGAAAGCTGAAAAAGTTAATATTTCTGACAGTATAGAAATTGTGCAGCCTACATTTACAGTCAATGTACGCGAGGCTACTAGATGTGAGAGCCGCATATCTAATTTTGCTGTCCATGTATATATTCATTACTGTATGTTCCTTACTAGTCAGTCTGCCGACGTACTCTGATCATGATCATGGAAGCTCGGAGCGCGTCAGTACATGTGGCTGACGTTCGTTTTGTTTTGTTGAGGGACTACTGGTTGAATACAATCACGCAAACCTGATTTACTTATTTAAAAGGCGAGAAAAACATTATTGCGGGCACAATTTCTAAGCCAGAAATCTCGCTCCAACTATCCAATTTTTTTCTCACACAAGTAGTAAAGCACCTATCAAGCATATTAAAGATCGTTCTTTGGGCCATACACACAGGTAGAAAGCTAAGCAATGGGTCTCCAAATGTGCTATATGCAAAATGAATTAAATCACTCGTAAAACTCATTCTTAGTTGAATCATAGTTATAATTCTCAATTTTATTGAACTACAGCATACAATGAAATCATAGTTTTAGTACCATGTACCTTTTCGATACTATAGTGTTGATATCGGGTATTGACACAATAGCCATAGTGTTTGTATCATTTACATACACGGTATATATATATATATATATATATATATATATATATATATATATATATATATTTAGTGAGTTAGCGTTGAAGTCGCATTGTCGAAACTTTATATGAAGTTAGCTTCACTACTGCAGGTTTACACATTCATCTAGGAGATTGGAAAGTCCTATTCTCCAACATACCTCATCCAAATATATAGTGGGTAAAGGGCGTAAATCTGGCTCCTACTGATGAGTCGCCAGTAAGCAGGAAACGAATGTACATGAGATCATACTTTCCGGTCATGCTGCATTTGAATTAACCTTCTGGTCATATTTGAAGTAATTTGTTACTAGGTTCGCAACACCTAATACATAATTGCATATATATTAGTTCCTGCTACAAATCGTAAATAACTGTCATATAAATGCACTGAATGGTCAATTTTTAAATAATGGTTGAAGGAGCGTTTACTGTCAACACAAATATAGAAAGACAATACGCCAAACCAAAATCTTTCATGATTATAATTAATTTCACTAATTTTAACTGATTTTGGTGATATTTCGTCTTCTTAGATTACATAAAAAAGAGCAAATATATTATCTCGCCGCGGACCATGAATAGAACTCCGTATGAAATAAGTAAACATTGTTAAGCATACTGCGCTTGAATTTTATAATTATTCCAACGCATAAATTAATAGCGCGTCTTTGCGGCCTGAAATTTATCAATGTGTTCGACCATGTAAGGGACAACATATGATTATGGTATATTTTGTCTCATTATACTAAATGAATCGATAGACCCATTTTTCCATTTTTGCTGCGGGTCAAGTTTTTCGTTCGACATGGAAGATTAAACTATTTTGAAGCCATATAATATGCTTGAGTATAATTCTTTAAATCAAGATTGCGATCTTGAAGTTAACACCAATCCCATTGTATTTAACCAGTCGTCCAACAACATAACAAAACTACCGCCAGTCGCAACGCACTGACGCGTTTCGACCTTCCATGATCATCATGAGAGTACGACGTCAAACTGATTGAATATATAAGGAAAGCAAAATGAAATATGCGGCTCTCACCTCATTTAAACTTACATACATTGTAATTGACTGCACAAATTCTACGCAGTCACAAGCATTAAGTGTCTTTAGCTTTTGCCACACACATATATATCGACAATACCGCGATATAATTATTATTAGTAAAATAGCATTGTCCATAAAATGTATGAAAAAAATTGATACAAAATAACCCACAATCTTGATTAATATGTTCTAACAAATTGAAAACTCACAGGCCATGCCCGTGAATTGCGACGTCAAGTATATTTAATTAGGCCATGTTCCTTTAACATTTGCATAAACGCAGACATTTCAAATCATTTGAGGCATATGACAAAATAGCGTGGACCCTTAAATGCACGCACGCATTGATAAATTTGAGGCCGCAAAGACGTGCTGTTAAAGTATTCGTTCGAATAAGTATAAAGGTCAAGCTCAGTTCGGTTAAAAGTCTCTACATATTGCATACCGAGTGCTATTTACGGTCCACCGCGAGGATATCATTTGCTGTATTGTTTTATGTAATTGAAAAAAAGAAATACCACCGGAGCTAGTTAAAATGAATGAAATGACTAATAAATATCAAAGATTTTTCCGGCGAATTATGATTCTATGGGCACGAAAAAAGAAAACGTTCCTTCAAACATAGCTTAAAAATAGACCATTCAGTTCACTTGGTAAATGTGACATATGGCGTCTGTCCGCATAGATATAAATTCCATGATAGATTTGAAGCTGCAAAATAACGAGACTGTAAACTTCTACAATATAACTCAGCACGCCGCACAATCATGAAATTTAACGGAATTTAGGAAATGAAAATATTACGTACATATTGTTATCTTAGAATATAGAAAATTTGCAATAATAAAATTTGATCGAATGCGTATTAATTTTGCTTGGCAGTATTTTGGTACCAGCACATGAAGATGACAACTTGATTACACGAAAAACAAGTGTGCAATAATATAGGAAATTTTTCGGAAATACATCTTCATTTGCCCAGAGTTGGAAGAAATTCAGTAAAAACTGTACATATCGACCTGAATTGAGAAGCAAATGTGAAATACTCTTTAATTACTAATAGGCAAAAATTGGATAACTAATGAAATAAATTCACTAAACTTGGTGAGTAATTGTGGCCCTGATAGCTCAGTTGGGAGAGCATTAAATTGAATTATAAATTTCCCTGTTTCAAACCCGGGTCGCGGCATTTATTTTTAAAACAAACAATCAAGATTTTCCACCGAAATGGACCGATCATATTCGAGCACATGCTATGGCCTGAAATTAGTCAACTCTTCCATGCAAAACGCAACGCTTTGCCCACATTGGGGATGGTAATCTTATGCTATCGATTTAGCCAGTCTAATGAGAAAAAATATCCCACAATCTCGATTAATATGTACTAACAAAATAAAAAATCATAGGCCATTCCCGCGAATTGCGACACCAGGTATACGTAATCAGATAATGCTCCTCTATCATTTGCATAAATAGAGTGTAACACGCGGCTCCGTGTTACAACCCAACGAAGCTCAATTTTTACAAACGCTGTGCTCTTTAAGGTCAAATATTCTAACTCTGTCCTTAAACAATATTTCTCTTAGCAGTGATTTTAGGAACAATCTCTTTTAGTCTCAAGCAGTTTTAATCGATATTTCTTAAACTGCAATTTTATTTGTAATTAATAGTGTTTTTATTAAAGAAACAGAACCGCGCACGATACGGATAAAACACGCGGTGGACTATTGTGTCTCAGTGAACTTATTTCGCTTAGTTGTAGAAGTTACGCATTGGATTTACTGTGTTAGACTATCCGAACTTCAGAAAAAAATTGATTAATATAATAACCTGAGGATAAAACACTGAACTAAATATTTGTGAAATTTTTTGTCATTGAAGTCGTTATACGGATTATACAGAACATTTTTCTTTATAACATAAATCATTTTACTATGTTCAGATTATAATGTGTTTTCAATAATTTGACTATGTTCATTCCAATCCAGACATTTGTGTAAGAATAATTTCTTGTGCGCAAAACATTGTTCTTTATAAACATAAATCATTTAAACTTTTGTCGTCTAGAAGACGGAAAATTTAGTTTAACTGTGAATAGTGTTTAAGACCTCTTTTGCATAAAATCTGTTTTTGCATCTGATCAACATATATTCAATTTGAATTAACTGTGAATTATATTTCTATTTGCAACATTATATCTAATATATGTATGAAACCAAGTTTCGGTTTTCTCATATCAACCATCCGAAAAGGATCAGAGACTGATTACGTGCACAGGTAGTAATAATAGCCACCATTGATATGTCGGACGGGTATAAAATTCACGAACAAGAAAGCAACCCCGCAAAATACCCTTACATTATGGTGCCCCGGTTCGTCGAACTCACAGCCAGCAAAGAATTAACAAACATCTAGAGTTAAGAAATTCAAGCAATTTGGATGACTTCTACAAGATAAGTAAACTCTAAGACACATATCACAGAAAAACACCCTCTCGGGATTACAATGCTCGAAGACAGCTGCACGATGGCGGGTGAGGACGATGTTACACTGCCATCTATTATCGACAACACTCATACGCTTAAGATGAGGGCCAGTTCAGGAAATACAAGAAGCCCAATGGTGAGCCCAGCAACAAACCCTATCACCACATGGACACAGTATAAAATATGTCAATTTGATCCAGAATACCTTGACGCGTGGGTCGGCGATGCCACTTTACTGGCCAAGGTGTCCAATATAACAGACAAGGGCTCAATATTTCTGAGGGCTTGGGAGACGATCCCAATGTCTTTCAGACGCGGACTCAAAGATATACTGCATCAATACACTGAGGGCACATGTGCGCAGCCATGGCAGAGCCTGCAACGCGCCGTCAAGCAGCGTTTGACACCAGATCGAGAAGACAGGCTTACAGAATTAATGAGCCAGATGTCCCTAGGTAGCCGCACGCCTTCTGAGCTATTTAGGGAAATGGAGCACAAAGCCTTAGAATTCAACCTGCCCAAGGAAATCGTAATGCGACTGTTCATACAGAATCTCCCGCCGGCACTACAAGAGATGGCCACGTTCTTGCGCGAATCCCTCGAAGTACAGGATGACGTTCTGCCGGCACGTCTAGACAAGTGGTGGAAGAAACACCACCACAGCCTACCGGCCAAAGAGAAAGTCCACATCACCCCAAGAATGTTCGAATCACAACCCACCCACTCAGTCGACACTAGCAGTCTGACATGCGCCAATGGTTCCAACATAGCGACGTTTGGGGTACGAGTACACACTATCTCGTTCTCCAACTAAAAAAGATGTTTCAATTATCCGTTCATCATCGCCAAAACGACACGAAACATCATTGGACGTGATTTTCTCGAACACTTTGACCTGACCATTCGTCCAAGAACACGAGAGATACGCCCTACAGACAATCAGTTGCTTACATCAGCGTTAAAACATACGACTCGCGCCGAAGCAGTCTCATCTATACAGCTTATTTCTTCAGTTCCTCATGTACCACGACTGGACGAGGTTCTGAAACGTCATGAAGAAATTTGCAAACCTATTTCCTTCATGCCCGATCTCAAGAGGAAGCGTGCCATCACAGCCCACCGTATCATCCTGTCGAGACCACTTCCTCATCCTCCACGAGCACGTCCATTGGCACCACACAAACATAAGACTGCCGAGCAAGAATTCGGCACGCTACGTCAACAAGGCATCTGTACACGATCCAGCTCACCTTTTGCGTCGCCTGTGGTAGTAGTACCAAAAAGTGAACCAGAGACATTCAGAGTGTGCGGGGATTATCGTATTCTCAATTCTTGCACACAGTCTGATTCGTTCATCCTGCCAAATCCGGCCGACCTACTCCGATTTGCTATCGGTCATGCTGTGTATTCGAAACTTGACTTAGTAAAAGCATACTATCAAGTACCGATGGACAAAGACTCAGTAGCATATACTGCACTCAGATTCACCGGAGGTGGCACGCACGAATATCACTATATGCCGTTTGGTCTCAAAAATGCCTCGCAAGCATTCCAACGCGTTATGGACGAAATACTAGATGGTCTACCATTTGTAATTCCACATCTAGACGACATCCTGGTATCATATACAACAGATCCTGTTCACACGTCTAGAAGACTATGGCCTCCGACTTAATGGCAATAAATGCGTCTTTGCACAGAAATCAATTGAATTCCTTGGTCATCAAATTTCCGAAGAAGGCATGACACCTGTACCTACTAAGGTTCGTGCTATTCAAGATCTACAGCCTCCAACCACCGTTCGGGCATTACGACGATTCTTGGGCAAGATGAACTACTATTCTCGATTTGTACCCTGCCTTGCCAAGATTCTGGCACCTCTTCACAAATATCTCGTGCCAGAAAGCCGTTTCGTCAAGAAATCACAATCGATTCAGCTCAACGTGGACGACATGCAGGCTTACGAGGATGCCAAAAGGGCCCTATGCAAAGCGACCATGTTACATTCCCCGGATTGGTCTCAACCTTTTGAATTGATAACGGACGCATCCGACGTTGCCATAGGCGCAGTACTTCAACAATCCATCAATGGAATACACCAGCCTATCGCTTTCTATTCGCAAAAACTACAACCTCGCGAGACGCGATATGATACGTTAGGAAAAGAATTACTTGCAATCTACCGGTCGATCCTACCTTTCCACACCTATCTGGATGGCCGAAAGTTCAAGATCTACACTGACCATCTTCCGCTACTTCCGATGCTGAGACGAAAGAAAGAATATTTATATTCACGACGTGTGAACTCGCAACTTACACGAATACACGAGTATGAATATGAAGTCACTCATGTTAAAGGATCAGAAAATGTGGTCGCAGACTCCCTAAGCAGCCCTGCAGATCTTTGTGCCTCAATACTGTATCCTTCACCTATAAGCACTCAGGAATTGCAAGCAGCTCAGCAAGATGATCTATCACTTCGGACATTTGATGTCAATCGACTGAAAACACTTGATTACGACGGAACCCTACTGCAGTGCAAAATAACTGATGTGGGCCCTAGGCCGTTTATACCTGAAAAACTCCGTCAGAAGATCTTTGAAGTCTACCATTCACTGAGCCACCCATCTGGCGAAGCATCAGTAGAAATTCTATCCAGAACGTATTTTTGGCCTGGCATGCGACGAGATATCAAGATGTAGTCAAAACAATGTCTAGAATGTCAGAAATGCAAAGTGACGAGACACACCAAAACGGCGCCACAAGTCATTCAAGTGCCCAAAGTCCGATTTACGCACATACACGTTGATCTGGTAACCTTACCTGCCGTGAACAACATGCGATATCTACTGTCAATATAGAACCGCACCACTCGATGGTATGAGGCCATACCACTTCCAGACATGAACCAAGAAACTGTCAGTTATGCTCTAGAGCTCAATTGGTTCGCTCGGTTCGGTGCTCCAGCTGAAGTGACAACCGATCGTGGCGCACAATTCCTTGGCGAAGAGTTCACATTCCTATTGAAATATTATGGTGTCAAACACTCCGTGACCTCGGCTCGCAATCCGAAAGCAAATGGTTTCGTCAAAAGGCCACACCGGGAACTAAAAGTGGCGCTCAAGGCCAGCCAAGAAGGAAATTGGTTTGCGGCTTTACCGAAAGTACTCCTATCAATGCGTACAAGACCTCGTGAGCCGATCAAATGTAGCTCCGCTGAAATGGTATTTGGCGAATGTCTACGGCTGCCTGGCGAACTAGTCCGATCACGCTCTGAAACTGCATTAACGATGAACGATCCGACATTTCTGTTTCCACTTCGCAGTTTTCTACAATATAACGCTCAGAATCGGCCGATCTGTCCTACACGTCAGCAACATGGCCCAATCTATAAACGTAAAGATTTTGATAGCTGCAAATGGTTCTTCATCAACAGCGATATGGATAACAGGATTTTAGCCAAACCGAAGCGCGGTCCTTATCATGTGTTAGATCGACGTCAGAATTACATCATTCTGGAGATTAATGGCAAAGCTGAAGCGGTCTCCAAGCACAGACTATCCCCAGCCGACGTTGATCCAGATGACCCGCTGTTTCGCGATGTAGACTTATCAGGCGGTGAAGAAACGAGAACGCCACCCCCAGACAGTCTTGCTGACAACGGATTTACGCCCGACATCCCATCAACAACCGAGCCAACTGAAGCCGTCACGTCGCCGCTAGATATAGAAGAACCAGAATCAGTGTTGTCAGAGCCAAAATCAGTCATTACACGGTACGGCAGAGCAGTAACACTTCCTGGAAGGTTAGCCCCGTTCATGGTGTACTAATTTTCATTGTCGGGAGGTGTATGTAACACGCGGCTCCGTGTTACTTACTTACTTTACTTTACTGCAGCTGACTCCTTTTGGAGGATAAGCCGGCTCCACATTTCATGGAGTTTCTTGGGAATTTGGTACAAGTGGTGTCCCCTCACCACTCCGTGTTACAACCCAACGAAGGTCAATTTTTACAAACGCTGTGCTCTTTAAGGTCAAATATTCTAACTCTGTTCTTAAACAATATTTCTCTTAGCTGTGATTTTAGGAAAAATCTCTTTTAGTCTCAAGCAGTTTTAATCGATATTTCTTGAACTGCAATTTTATTTGTAATTAATAGGGTTTTTATAAAATAGACAGAACCGCGCGCGATCCGAGAGGATCACGCGGTGGACTATTGTGTCACAGTGAATTTATCTCGTTAAATCGGATTATTCGTTACTATGAAAATGATTGATTGTTTACTATAAAAAGCAAGGAGCTAAACATTTGTGAGTTGTTTGTCATTTAAATCTTTAAACGGTTTACACAAAACATTTTCCTTTATAAACATAAATAATTTTACTAGGCTCATATTATCATGTATCTTTAATCGTTTGACTACTCATTACAATCCAGACATTTGTGTAAGAATAACCACTTGTGTGTAAAACATTTCTCTTTATAAACATAAATCATTTTACTATGTTCATATTATCATGTATTTTCAATCATTTGACTATTCTCATTACGATCCAGACATTTGTGTAAGAATAACTGCTTGTGTGCGAAACATGTTACTTTATAAACATAAATCATTTTAATTCTTGCCGTCTAGAAGACGGACAATTTAGTTTAACTGTGAATGGTGTTTAAGATATAATTTTATGTTAAAATCTGTTTTTTTATTGCCGACCAACACATGGTCAAATTGGACTATCTGTGAATTATATTTATAGTTGCAATATTGTGTAGAATATACGTATGACTAGATGTTTTTGCCTTCTAACATCAACCATCCGAAGAAGATCAGAGACTGATTAGGTGCACGGGTAGTAATAACAGCCACCATTGATATGTAGGACGGGTATAAAAATCATGAACAAGAAAGCAACCCGCAAAATACCCCTACAATACTGTTCGCATCTAAATATACCCATCCGAATTTCAGAGTACAATGGATTATTATAATTAAATAAGTTAAGACCATAGCGAACAGTGAACTAATTATTTGTGAAGTTTTTTCATTGAAGTTTTTACACGATTTTAATCTATTTATCATCAGTGACAACTTTTACCATTGACTATATTCATATAATCATGTATTTTCAATCGGTTACATATATACATTACAATTCAGACATTTGTGAAAGAATTATTGCTTGTGTGTAAGACATTCAACTTTGTTAACAGTGTTCATTTTGCTGCCGTCTAGTTCACGGAAAATTTTGTTTAACTGTGACTTATGCATAAGACATTCAACTTTGTTAACAGTGTTCATTTTGCTGCCGTCTAGAGCACGGACAATTTTGTTTGTCTTGTGTATAAGACATTCAATTGTGTAAACAGTATTTTCGATATATTGCCGTCTAGAGCACGGTTAATTTGGACTAGTTATGAACTTTCCATGAAACATGGTGTAGAGTACATTTGTGAACATTCCTATTAGCCTTCTCACATCACCCAACGGGAAAAGGCCGGGGATTGATCATAAGGAAGGATCTCCACAGCCGCTACCAAGTATATGTAGGGAGACAACAAACCAGCAAAAAACCCTACAATATAACGCGATTAAAAGCTTCTCAATGGTATTCGGCTCGCTACATATTCTTCAAATTTAAGGGAATTTTGGAAATGAAAAGTACTAAGTACATATTTTTATCTTCGAATACAGATAATTTGCAATAATAAACTTTGAGCGAATGCTAATTAATTTTGCTTGTCTGTATTCTTTTAGAAATTCACATTCATTTGCCCAGTGTTGGAAGAACATCAGTAAAAACCGTACATATGGACATGAATTGAAAAGCAAATGTGAAATATTCCTTAATTATTAATGGGCACAAATTACATAGCTAATGAAATAAATGCAATAAACTTCGTTAGAAGATGTGGACGTGATACATCAGTTGGGTGCGTGTTTGACTGAAGATATAAATCACCCCGGTTCGAACCCGGGTCGCGGCACTTTTATTAAATCAAACAAGCCAGATTTTCCACCGAAATGGAACGACTATATTCGAGCACATGAAATGCCCTGAAAGTAGTTAACTCTTCCATGCAAATCACTACATTTGGCCCACAGTCTGGATGGTAATGCGTTGCTATCGATTTAATCAGTATAATGAGAAATAAATATCACACAATCTCGATTAATATGTACTACCAAATTAAAAAAATCGAAGGCCATTCCCGCGAATTTTGATGTCAGGTATATGTAATCGGGTAATGTTCCTTTACCATTTGCATAAATACAGACTTTTCAAATCATTTGAGGTGTATGACAAAATAGCGTTGAACCTTAAATGTACGCACACATTGATAAATTTGAGTCTGCAAAGACGTGCTGTTAACGTATTCCTTGGAATAATTATAAAGGTCAAGCGCAGTGCGATTAAAAATGTCTACTTATTGCACACCGAAAGTTATTCATGGTCCGCCGCGAGGATATCATATGCTCCATTGTTTTATGTAATTTAAGAAGACGAAATACCACCGAAACTAGTTAAAATTAACGAAATGAATTTAAAATATGAAAGATTTTTTCGGCGAATTGCGATCCTAAGGACGAGAATACAGACACAGAACGCTCCTTCAATCATTGCTTAAAATTACACCATTGAGTTCACTTGATATATGTAAATGTGGCGTTTGCCCGTAAAGATATGAATTCCATGATACATTTGAAGCTGCAATATTGTAGGCTGTTTTTTAGCTTATGTATGAGGTTTGCGGGTTTGCTACCTAATTGGTGATGCTATACCATTCCTACAAATACGTGGTAGCCGCTGATGATGTGAGGAGGATAAGTCGAATCATCATACGTATATTGTACACAATGTTGTAAAGAAAAAAATCACAGTTAGTCCAAATTGACCGTGCTCTAGACAGCAGCAAAACGATATATTGTCAACAAAATTGAATGTCTTAAACACAAATAATTATCAATTCACAGTTAAACAAAACGAACCATGCTCTAGACGGCAACAAAACGATATATTGTCAACACAATTAATTATCAATTCACAAACGTCTGAACCGTGATGAATACATGTAAATGATTGAAAATATATGATGATATAAATAAAGTCACTGGTAAATATTGTCACTGATATTTGATGGATAAAAATCAAGTAAAAACAGTCTTGAAAAACATCACAAATAATTATTCCTTTCTTTACCAGGTTTTTACATTATTAAATTATAATAATCCATTGAACTATAGAATTTGTGAATGTGATTGAGGTGCATCTGATTTTCAGATGCGTAAAATCATATCTGAATTCAAAGATAAGTATCGATCCACATATGCACTATAATCCACCGCATGTTCCCTGCGTATTGCGCGCGGGTATGTATATTTTTTAAACAAAATCCTATTATTTACAATTAAAATTACAGTTCAAAAAAATCTCAATTATAACTGCTTGAAACTAACAGAGATTGTTTCTAAAATCAAAATTAAGAAAAATATTGTGTAAAAACAGAGTTAGATTATTTGACATTAAAGAGCACTATATTTGTCAAAATTAAACATCGTTGGGTTGTAACGCGGAGCCACGTGTTACATACACCCCCCCTGACAATGAAAATTAGTACACAATGAAGGGAGCTAACCTTACAGTCGGTGTTATTGCTCTGCGTAACGTGTAACCGCTGATGTTGGCTCTGTCTACACTGATTCTGGTTCCTCTATATCTCGCGACGGCGTGACTGGCGTCAGTTGGCTCGGTTATCGGTGAGATGGGCGTCATCCCGTAGTCAGAAAAGCTGTCTGGAGGTGGAATCATTGTTTCTTCACCGCCTCATAGGTCAACATTGCGGAACAGCGGGTCATTTGGATCAACGTCGGCCGGGGATAATTTGTGTTTGGAGACAGCTTCAGCTTTGGCATTAATCTAGTTCATTAATGTAATTCTGACGTCGATCTAACACACGATAAGGACCGTGCTTCGGTTTGGCTAGAATCCTGTTATCCATATGGTTGTTGACGAAGAACCATTTGCAGCTATCAAAATCTTTGCGTTTATATATTGGACCATGTTGCTGACGTGTAGGTCAGATCGACTGATTCTGAGCGTTGTACTGTAGGTAACTGCGAATTGGATTCAGAAATGCCGGATCGTTCTTCGTTATTGCAGTGTCAGAGCGTGATCGCATTAGTTCACCAAGCAGTCGTAGACATTTGCCAAATGCCATTTCAGCGGAGCTACATTTGATCGGCTCACGAGGTCTTGTACACATTGATAGGAGTACTTTCGATAAAGCCGCAAGCCAATTATATTCTTCGCTGGCCTTGAGCGCCAATTTCAGTTCCCGGTGTGGCCTTTTGACGAAACCATTTGCTCTCGGATTGCGAGCCGCGGTCACGGAGTGTTTGACACCATAATATTTCAATAGGAATGTGAACTCTTCGCCGAGGAACTCTGCGCCACGATCGGTTGTCACTTCAGCTGGGGCGCCAAACCGAGCGAACCAATTGAGCTCTTAAGCATCACTGACAGTGTCTTGCTTCATGTCTGGCAGTAGTATGGCCTCCTATCATCGAGTGGTGCGATCCCGTATTGACAGTAGATATAGTATATAGTTCACGGCAGGTAAGGTTATCAGATTAACGTGTATATGCCTGAACCGGACTTTGGGCACTTGGATGACTGGTGACGCCGTTTTGGTGAGTCTCGTTACTTTGCATTTCTGACATTCAAGACATTGCTTTGACCACATGCCAGGCCAAAATTACGTTCTGCATAGAATTTCCACTGAGGTTTTGCCAGATGGATGGCTCATAGAATGATAAACATCGAAGAACTTGTGACGGAATTTTTTCAGGTATAACCTCCGAAGGTCCACGCCGGTTATTTCACGCTGCAGCAGAGTTCCATCATAATCAAATGTTTTTAGGCGATTGACATCAAATGTCCGAAGTGATGGATCATCTTGCTGAGATGCTTGCAATTCCTGAGCGCTTATAGGTGAAGGACAAAGGATAAAAGCACAGAGTTCTGCAGGACGGCTTAGGGAGTCTGTGACCACGTTTTCTGATCCTTTAACATGAGTGACTTCATATTCATTCTCGTGTATTCGTGTAAATTGTGAGTTGACACGTCGTGAATATAAATACTCTTTCTTTCCTTTGAGCATCGGGAGTAGAGGAAGATAGTCTGTGTAGATCTTGAACTTTCGGCAATCCAGATAGGTGTGGAAGTGCAGGATCGACCGGTAGATTGCAAGTAACTCTTTCCCTAATGTATCATATCGCGTCTCGCGAGGTTGTAGTTTTTGCGAGTAGAAGGCGATAGATTTGTGTATGCCATTGATGGACTGTTGAAGTACTGCGCCTATGGCAACTTCGGATGCATCAGTGATCAATTCAAAAGGTTGAGACCAATCAGGAGAATGTAGCATGGTCGCTTTGCATAAGGCCGTTTTGGCATCCTCGTTATCCTGCATGTCGTCCACGTTGAGCTGAATCAGTTGTGATTTCTTGACAAAACGGCTTTCTGGCACGAGATATTTGTGAAGAGGTGCCAGAATCTTGGCAAGGCAGGGTACGAATCGAGAATAGTAGCTCATCTTGCCCAAGAATCGTCGTAATGCTCGAACGGTGGTTGGAGGCTGTAGATCTTGAATAGCACGAACCTTAGCAGATATAGGTGTCCTGCCTTTTTCGGAAATTTGATGACCGAGGAATTCAATTGATTGCTGTGCAAAGACGCATTTGTTGGCATGAAGTCTGAGGCCATAGTCTGCTAGACGTGTGAGTAGAATATCAATATGCTGTATATGTTCGGACATTGAGTTGGAGAATACTAGGATGTCGTCTAAGTAGGGAATTACAAATGGTAGACCATCTAGTATTTCATCCATAACGCGTTGGAAAGTTCGCGAGGCATTCTTCAGACCGAAAGGCATATAATGATATTCGTGAATGCCACATCCGGTGAATCTGAGTGCAGTATATGATACGGAGTCTTTGTCCATCGGTACTTGATAGTAGGCTTTCACTAGGTCGAGTTTTGAATACACAGCATGACCGATAGCGGATCTGAGTAGGTCAGCTGGATTTGACAGGATGTACGAATCAGACTGTGTGCAAGAATTGAGAATACGATAATCCCCGCACACTCTGAATGTTGCTGGTTCACTCTTTGGTACTACTACCACAGGCGACGCAAAAGGTGAGCTGGATCGTGTACAGATGCCTTGTTGACGTAGCATGGCGAATTCTTGCTCGGCAGCCTTATGTTTGTGTGGTGCCAATAGACGTGCTCGTGGAGGATGAGGAAGTGGTTTCGACAAGATGATACGATGGGCTGTGATGGCACGCTTCCTCTTGAGATCGGGCATGAAGGAAATAGGTTTGAAAATTTCTTCATGACGTTTCAGAACATCGTCCAGTTGTGGTACATGAGGAACTGAAGGAAAAAGCTGTATAGATGAGACTGCTTCGGCGCGAGTCGTATGTTTTAGCGCTGATGTAAGCAACTGATTGTCTGCAGTGCGTATCTCTCGTGTTCTTGGGCGAATGGTAAGGTCGAAGTGTTCGAGAAAGTCACGACCAATGATGTTTCTTGTCGTATTGGCAATGATGAAAGGATACTTGAATCATCTTTTTGAGTTGGAGAACGAGATTGTGTGTACTCGTACCCCAAATGTCGCTATACTGAAGCCATTGGCACAGGTCAGATTGCTGGTGTCAACTGGGTGGGAAGGTTCGAAATAATTGAGGCTTAGTAAGCTTACATCTGATCCAGTGTCTATGAGAAATAATTCGCCAGAGGTTGCGTCACGGATGAGAAAGGATGTTGATAGTGGCAACTGACGATGAGACTGGTTGCTGGCATTTGGGCGTTTTAAGCATGACTTGACTGGAACCGTCGCTCTAAATACAATAGTTTGATTGCGCTCTACTGCGAAAGCAACGTACTTCTAGCCATTAGACGTGGAGCGGCCAACGATCTTGGGGTGAACAGCCTCTATTGCCGCAGAGGAGTCTGATCCCAGCAGTTTTCCGAACCTTCCGTGGGCGGATCCTCCTGAGTTGTTGAAGTTGACCGCACCCACTTGAATGTCGCGTCTGTGCGCAGGAATGTGCAGCCGTTTCTGAGGCAATAGCATGTGGAGTGGCCATAGCTGCGGTGATTCGGACACCACTCCGCTGGTAACTGTGGAACTATGGCCTGGCCTCTCGACATCGACCTCCTGGCGCTATTCCGGGACGGTGGTCGACGCTGGTCACGCCTACTCTGGTAGCGTCCATTATGGATGGCATCGACTGAGGCCGAATTTGGCCTGATGGTGAGGTTCTCAAGCAGGCTGATGAGGCGCTCATTGGTGACATTTGTTCCGGCTGATGATGCGGTGGATTGTGATTCGGATAGTCGTGAGGTGATGTAACATTTCTCTGAAGCAGGTGAGCTGTAGTGGTGTTTCTTCCATTACTTGTCTAGACGTGCCTCTTGCACTTCAACGGATTCGCGCAGGTACGTGGCCATCTCTTGGAGTGCCGGAGAGAGCTTCTGTATGAATAGTCGCATTAAGATTTCCTTGGGAAGGTTGAAATCCGTGTGTTGATGCGGCCTGTTGCTGGGCTCACCACCGGGCTTCCTACATTTTCTGAACTGGACGTCATCTTATGTGGGTGAGTGTTGTCGAGAAAAAATGGCAGTGTTACATCGTCCTCACCCGTCATCATGCGCCTGTCTTCGAGCATTGTGATCTCGAGAGGGTGTTTCTCTATGATATGTGTCTTAGAATTTACTTTCCTTCGTGGCATTCATCCAAATTGCTTGAATTTCTCAAAATCTAGATAATGATTAATTCTTTGCTGGCTGTGAGTTCGACGAAACGGTGTTCCACTTATGTAGGCTGTATTTTAGCTAATGTAAGATGTTTGCGGGGTAGCTACCTAATTGGTGATGCTATACCATTCCTTCAAATACCTGGTAGCTGCTGTTGAGATCCCTGCTTGTGATTAGTCCTCGACCTTTATCCGATGGGTGATGTGAGAAGGCTAAATCGAATCATCATACGTATATTGTACACAATGTTGCAAAGAAAAAATTCACAGTTAGTCCAAAACGATATATTGTCAACAAAATTGAATGTCTTATACACAAGTAATTATCAATTCACAGTTAAACAAAACGGACCGTGCTCTAGACGGCAACAAAACTGTAGGGGTACTTTTCGCTCTCGCTTTCTCGTTCCTGACTTTGTACCCCTACTACTTCTCAATGGTTGCTATTATTAGTACCCGAGCATCCAATCAGTCTGTTCCTTTTCAGATGGTTAATATTAGAAGGCCGAAGAAAGGTTTCACGTATATACTCCACACAATGTAGCACATATAAATATAAAGTGATTTATGTCTATAAAGCGAAATGTTTAGCACAAATGTCTGGATTGGCATGAATATAGTCATATGATTGAAAATACATGATAATATGAACATAGTAAAATTGATTTATGTTTATAAAGTAAAATGTTTTATACACAAGTGGTTATTGTTACACAAATGTCTGAACAGAATTGTATTTATACCCAATGACACAACAGATCACCGCGTGATCCTCTCGGATCGCGCGCGGTTCTCTCTATTTTCATAAAAACACTATTAATTACAAATAAAATTGCAGTTCAATAAATATCGATTGAAACTGCTTGAGACTAAAAAAGATTGTTCCTAAAATCACAGCTAAGAGAAATATTGTTTAAGGACAGAGTTAGAATATTTGACCTTAAAAAGCACAGCGTTTGTAAAAATTGACCTTCGTTGGGTTGTAACACGGAGCCGCGTGTTACATACACCCCCCCGACAGTGAAAATTAGTACACAATGAAGGGAGCTAACCTTACAGTAAATGTTATTGCTCTTTCATGCCGTATAACGACTGATTTTGGTTCTGTCAACACTGATACTGGCTCCTCTATTTCTCGCGTTCTTGGACGGATGGTTAGGTCGAAGTGTTCGAGAAAGTCACGTCCAATGATGTTTCATGTCGTGTTGTCGATGATGAACGGATATTTTAAACATCATTTTAAGTTGGAGAACGAGATTGTGTGTACTCGTACCCCAAACGTCGCTATGTTGGAGCCATTTGCGCAGGTCAGACTGTTGGTGTCGACTGGGTGGGTTGGTTAGAGATAATTGTGGCGTAGTGAGCTTACATCTGACCCAGTGTCTATGACAATTCATTCGCCAGAGATTGCATCACGGATGAGAAGGTATGTTGATAGTGGCAACCGGCGATGAGATTGAGTGCTGGCATTTGGGCGTTTGAAGCATGACTTAATTGGAGACGTCGCTGTAAAGACAATAGTTTGATTGCGCTCTACCGCGAAGGCAACGTGCTACGAGCCATCAGACGTGGAGCGGCCAACAATTTGGGGTGCTCAGCCTCTGCTGCCGCCGAGGAGACTGACCCCACCCGTCTTCCGAACCTTCGATGGGCGGATCCTCCTGAGTTGTTGAGGGTGACCGCGCCCATTTGAACGTCGCGCCTGTGCGCGGATATGTGCAGACGTTTCCGAGGCAATAACGTGTGTAGTGGCCTTCATTGAAACTGCTTGAATTTCTCAAAATCTAGCTGTTTATGAATTCCTTACTGGCTGTGAGTTCGACGAACCGGGGCACCATAATGTAGGGGTACTTTTAGCTGTTGCTTTCTAGTTCGTGATTTTTACCCCTACTACATATCAATGGTTGCTATTATTAGTACCCGAGCATTCAATCAGTCTGTTCCTTTTCAGATGGTTAATATTAGAAGGCCGAAGAAAGGTTTCATGTATATATTCCACACAACGTAGCACATACAAATATAAAGTGATTTATGTCTATAAAGCGAAATGTTTAGCACAAATGTCTGGATTGGCATGAATACAGTCATATGATTGAAAATACATGATAATATGAACATAGTAAAATTGATTTATGTTTATAAAGTAAAATGTTTTATACACAAGTGGTTATTGTTACACAAATGTCTGAACAGAACTGTATTTATACCCAATGACACAACAGATCACCGCGTGATCCTCTCGGATCGCGCGCGGTTCTGTCTATTTTATAAAAACACTATTAATTACAAATAAAATTGCAGTTCAAGAAATATCGATTAAAATTGCTTGAAAGTAGCAGAGATTGTTTCTAAAATCACAGTTAAGAGAAATATTTTATAAGAACAGATTTAGATTATTTGACCTTAAAGAGAACTGTATCAAACATCGTTGGGTTGTAACACGGAGCCGCGTGTTACATACACCCCCACGATAATGAAAATTAGTACACAATGAAGGGGGCTAACCTTACAGGAGGTATTATTGCTCTGTAATACCGTGTAACGACTGATTTTGGTTCTGTCAACACTGATACTGGTTCCTCTATCTCTCGCGATCTTGGACGGATGGTAAGGTCGAAGTGCTCGAAAGTCACGTCCAATGATGTTTCTTGTCGTGTTGGCGATGATGAACAAATATTTGAAACATCTTTTATATTTGGAGAACGAGATTGTGTGTACTCGTACCCCAAACGTCGCTATGCTGGAGCCATTGTCGCAGGTCAGACTGCTGGTGTCGACTGGGTGGGTGGGTTCGAGATAATTGTGGCGTAGTAAGCTTACATGTGATCCAGTGTCTATGAGATCTTATTCGCCGGAGGTTGCGTCACGGATGAGAAAAGATGTTGATAGTGGCAACTGACGATGAGACTGGTTGCTGGCATTTGGGCGTTTGAAGCATGACTTGACTGGAGCCGTCACTGTAAAGACAATAGTTTGATTGCGCTCTACCGCGAAAGCAACGTGCTTCGAGCCATCAGACGTGGAGCGGCCAACAATATTGGGGTGCTCTGCCTCTACTGCCGCCGAGGAGGCTGACCCC
>JAQBSW010007322.1:0-41616 GCA_029291075.1 Eudiplozoon nipponicum
ATTTTCGTTGTGCATTTTGTGTTTGAAATTAAATTTGAGCGTTAGACATCAGAAAAATGATTCGACAGTGAACGTTAAAGTGTTTTTTTAAATTGTCCTTATGTAATCAATGATTCATTCACGTAACTGTTGTTTTTCTAAAAGAGGAAATATTTTAAGCTTTGTAGGTATTATTTTTTTTTAAAAATACCGCTTTTAGAGCACGATATATTTCGTTACTTAAAGAAATTGCTGGTAAACAAAACTTATATAGAATCCACCAACAAAATTTATGTAATTACAGATAATTTGTGATTCCTTTTGTCGAAATGATTTGAAAAATGTACATTTTTAAAAAATGAATGGTAATTTTAGTATAAATATTATTTTAACAATTTTCTGGCACTTACTTTGACCATCAAGAAGAAATTTCGGTACTTCACCACTCACTGTTCAAAAAAAACAAAAAAATTAATTTTAACTCGATTTAAAATATAAATCATGCTTTTATGAGTGTTAGCAATTTAAATGGTTAAAATGTAGCTCTTTCCGATTCCATTCCAACAAGATGACATAAATGATAAAATGCGTCTGATAAATCTGCTTGCGAATAAATATATGCGTTTGGTCAAATCAATTAAATCAGAGTGTATTTTAGTATGCAATTTAACTATTTAAACTATATAGCAAGGAAACACATTACCATGAAACAATGAGTCATCCTGTAGCAATTTTTTCCAGAAACTTTCGGCATTCAAGTCAAAAGCACATTTGTTATATTGTTATTTCTATTAAATGCTCATGTAATCATTCAACAGCAAAACACAGTCATATAAAAATTACCATTACAAGGTTTGCAATAATATATTTGGTGCAGGATGTTTAAAATGACTTTGTAATTTACCATTCTCCCTTTCCTTAGACAAAATTTGATTTTCAGAACGAATATATGATAATGATGCATATTTGTGTGTTAATGCGAATTTGTCCTCCATGCCCACTACTTATTTTGTGAAAGGTTTACAGGTTGCTATCCTTAAGGAGGAAACTAATTTGAATACGACAACTCATTATTTTATTCCAGAATTATAACAGACTAGTTAAATTGATATCGATTGCAAAAAACTAACAACTGTGTATAGCATTGCCAACATTAAATTAGCGTGCTCTACACTAAATAGGAATGATTCCAGCAACACGCCTGATTCCTCACGTGTTAATGCGTCAAATAGGGGAAAATAAATCTACTTCTGTAGAGGCCAGGAGTAGAAAGAAAAGAAACTGTGATGAAAAATCGATCAACAGATATCAATGGTATAACTGTGAATCTCAATTAATATCATTAAATCTAACATTGTTAGAAATTCGTGAGGCGCTGCTATTTGTTGATCCAATTCGCCTATACACAGCTACGTAAATGAAGAATTGTCTCAGACTTAAGTTGAATCTCAGTGGTTAGGAGCAAAGTTGTAAAATGCATTAGCATTATAAATATACTATAATTCCTATCATTTTTATAAGTGAAATTCGGAAGGTAGAATATTTATTGTAAAAATAATTCTCAGTGAGATCTTAAAAGTATGTACGTTAATGTAAAAAAAATTAAAAGAGGTAAAAACACCTTTTCCACGTTGTTTAATTAATGCAATCAAATCTACCAAAGATCTTTGAAAACAATTTACTGTTGATATGACTTAAATGGAATTTTGCTTCGAAACAAACAAATTCTAAACTCTTTATAGCTACTTTCATAGACAAATCGTATTAAGACTATCTAAAGCTAGATATTGCCAGATTTATGCAGGCGTATAGAACTAGAATAATTTTATACGGCCAAAAGTTAGTTAGAATCTCCAGATTTATCAAAAACAGACAGCACTCCTACACATATATAGAATTGTTCAGCTGTCAATTTCAAAGTACTTTAATTGTACAAACAAATTATAATAAAATAGTATCAGAATTATGTATCAGCTTTACTATTTATGTTGTTCCTAGTACTCGGAGACATACTCATATTTACTTAATGCATGTTTGTTACAGGTGACAGAGTTGTGAAGAGTTCTGCTTTTACTTAGAGCAAACTGTATTTTTAGCAAGTATCAATGACATTGATGCCTATTTGTATATTAATGGGTATCTGGACCTCCTTCACTAGCAAATTTTGACTAAATAGAATTTTAATAGACACCAAATTTAAAAAGAATATTATATGATACAAAAAACACAAAAATTCACACTAGAATTATTCAAGTTAATTAATTAGTTATCGTAGAAGGAAACAGACCACATTTTACGCCGTGACTAAGATTCGTCTTGTGCCTCAGTTGTGTGAATGAGAATGATCCTAGGAACTTGATCGATGTCCTGCATTTTGGAGCGCTAATTCATGGGAAAGGTAAAATGCAGTCACTCGACGCAAACGGCATAAGCCAAATTTAATGTCGTTTTGATTTGAAATTACCTGAAAAGGTATTTTATACGTGTTTGAGTTTATCGATCTAGAGAAGCATAATAGAAGGAACGACCAATTTTCGTCAAAAATGCTGATGATAGGGCAAAATTTGGACATATTTCATGCAAAGCAAGATAAGATCAGCAACATCAAACGTATATTAGAGATTTACAATTGGATAACAGAAATCGTGGTAAAGATCTGCTCATGATTTAGCTGTATGAATTTTGATACCTAGCCAAAAAGAGAGCATTTGTGAGGGCTTGAATAACGCACAACATTCTTGGTTATAACAAATCAAATTTGAACATTTTTCTTAGTGTGCAGCTAAATTCAATTCTGAAAAAGATGTTCATATTTGCCACATATTTCAATTTGTATTATCATATCATTTTCGTTGTGCATTTTGTGTTTGAAATTAAATTTGAGCGTTAGACATCAGAAAAATGATTCGACAGTGAACGTTAAAGTGTTTTTTTAAATTGTCCTTATGTAATCAATGATTCATTCACGTAACTGTTGTTTTTCTAAAAGAGGAAATATTTTAAGCTTTGTAGGTATTATTTTTTTTTAAAAATACCGCTTTTAGAGCACGATATATTTCGTTACTTAAAGAAATTGCTGGTAAACAAAACTTATATAGAATCCACCAACAAAATTTATGTAATTACAGATAATTTGTGATTCCTTTTGTCGAAATGATTTGAAAAATGTACATTTTTTAAAAATGAATGGTAATTTTAGTATAAATATTATTTTAACAATTTTCTGGCACTTACTTTGACCATCAAGAAGAAATTTCGGTACTTCACCACTCACTGTTCAAAAAAACAAAAAAATTAATTTTAACTCGATTTAAAATATAAATCATGCTTTTATGAGTGTTAGCAATTTAAGTGGTTAAAATATAGCTCTTTCCGTTTCCATTCCAACAAGATGACATAAATGATAAAATGCGTCTGATAAATCTGCTTGCGAATAAATATATGCGTTTGGTCAAATCAATTAAATCAGAGTGTATTTTAGTATTCAATTTAACTATTTAAACTATATAGCAAGGAAACACATTACCATGAAACAATGAGTCATCCTGTAGTAATTTTTTTCAAGAAACCTTCGGCATTCAAGTCAAAAGCACATTTGTTATATTTTTATTTCTATTAAATGCTCATGTAATCATTCAACAGCAAAACAGAGTCATAAATAAATTAGCATTATAAGCTTTGCAATAATATATTTGGTGCAGGATGTTTAAAATGACTGTGTAATTTACCATTCTCCCTTTCCTTAGACAAAATTTGATTTTCAGAACGAATATATGATAATGATGCATATTTGTGTGTTAATGCGAATTTGTCCTCCATGCCCACTACTTATTTTGTGAA
Source organism: Eudiplozoon nipponicum (assembly GCA_029291075.1). Classification (NCBI taxonomy): domain Eukaryota; kingdom Metazoa; phylum Platyhelminthes; class Monogenea; order Mazocraeidea; family Diplozoidae; genus Eudiplozoon; species Eudiplozoon nipponicum. Next base: position 3,820 of record JAQBSW010007322.1, read on the forward strand.
AGGTTTACAGGTTGCTATCCTTAAGGAGGAAACTAATTTGAATACGACAACTCATTATTTTATTCCAGAATTATAACAGACTAGTTAAATTGATATCGATTGCAAAAAACTAACAACTGTGTATAGCATTGTCAACATTAAATTAGCGTGCTCTACACTAAATAGGAATGATTCCAGCAACACGCCTGATTCCTCACGTGCTAATGCGTCAAAAAGGGGAAAATAAATCTACTTCTGTAGAGGCCAAGAGTAGAAAGAAAACAAACTGTGATGAAAAATCGATCAACAGATATCAATGGTATAACTGTGAATCTCAATTAATATCATTAAATCTAACATTGTTAGAAATTCGTGAGGCGCTGCTATTTGTTGATCCAATTCGCCTATACACAGCTACGTAAATGAAGAATTGTCTCAGACTTAAGTTGAATCTCAGTGGTTAGGAGCAAAGTTGTAAAATGCATTAGCATTATAAATATACTATAATTCCTATCATTTTTATAAGTGAAATTCGGAAGGTAGAATATTTATTGTAAAAATAATTCTCAGTGAGATCTTAAAAGTATGTACGTTAATGTAAAAAAAATTAAAAGAGGTAAAAACACCTTTTCCACGTTGTTTAATTAATGCAATCAAATCTACCAAAGATCTTTGAAAACAATTTACTGTTGATATGACTTAAATGGAATTTTGCTTCGAAACAAACAAATTCTAAACTCTTTAAAGCTACTTTCATAGACAAATCGTATTAAGACTATCTAAAGCTAGATATTGCCAGATTTATGCAGGCGTATAGAACTAGAATAATTTTATACGGCCAAAAGTTAGTTAGAATCTCCAGATTTATCAAAAACAGACAGCACTCCTGCACAGATATAGAATTGTTCAGCTGTCAATTTCAAAGTACTTTAATTGTACAAACAAATTATAATAAAATAGTATCAGAATTATGTATCAGCTTTACTATTTATGTTGTTCCTAGTACTCGGAGACATACTCATATTTACTTAATGCATGTTTGTTACAGGTGACAGAGTTGTGAAGAGTTCTGCTTTTACTTAGAGCAAACTGTATTTTTAGCAAGTATCAATGACATTGATGCCTATTTGTATATTAACGGGTATCTGGACCTCCTTCACTATCAAATTTTTGACTAAATAGATTTTTAATAAACACCAAATTTAAAAAAATATTATATGATACAAAAAACACAAAAATTCACACTAGAATTATTCAAGTTAATTAATTAGTTATCGTAGAAGGAAACAGACCACATTTTACGCCGTGACTAAGATTCGTCTTGTGCCTCAGTTGTGTGAATGAGAATGATCCTAGGAACTTGATCGATGTCCTGCATTTTGGAGCGCTAATTCATGGGAAAGGTAAAATGCAGTCACTCGACGCAAACGGCATAAGCCAAATTTAATGTCGTTTTGATTTGAAATTACCTGAAAAGGTATTTTATACGTGTTTGAGTTTATCGATCTAGAGAAGCATAATAGAAGGAACGACCAATTTTCGCCAAAAATGCTGATGATAGGGCAAAATTTGGACATATTTCATGCAAAGCAAGATAAGATCAGCAACATCAAACGTATATTAGAGATTTACAATTGGATAACAGAAATCGTGGTAAAGATCTGCTCATGATTTAGCTGTATGAATTTTGATACCTAGCCAAAAAGAGAGCATTTGTGAGGGCTTGAATAACGCACAACATTCTTGGTTATAACAAATCAAATTTTGAACATTTTTCTTAGTGTGCAGCTAAATTCAATTCTGAAAAAGATGTTCATATTTGCCACATATTTCAATTTGTATTATCATATCAATTTCGTTGTGCATTTTGTGTTTGAAATTAAATTTGAGCGTTAGACATCAGAAAAATGATTCGACAGTGAACGTTAAAGTGTTGTTTAAAATTGTACTTATGTAATCCATGATTCATTCACATAACTGTTGTTTTTCTAAAAGAGGAAATATTTTAAGCTTTGTAGGTATTATTTATTTTTAAAAAATACCGCTTTTAGAGCACGATATATTTCGTTACTTAAAGAAATTGCTGGTAAACAAAACTTATATAGAATCCACCAACAAAATTTATGTAATTACAGATAATTTGTGATTCCTTTTGTCGAAATGATATGAAAAATGTACATTTTTTAAAAATGAATGGTAATTTTAGTATAAATATTATTTTAACAATTTTCTGGCACTTACTTTGACCATCAAGAAGAAATTTCGGTACTTCACCACTCACTGTTCAAAAAAACAAAAAAATTAATTTTAACTCGATTTAAAATATAAATCATGCTTTTATGAGTGTTAGCAATTTAAGTGGTTAAAATATAGCTCTTTCCGTTTCCATTCCAACAAGATGACATAAATGATAAAATGCGTCTGATAAATCTGCTTGCGAATAAATATATGCGTTTGGTCAAATCAATTAAATCAGAGTGTATTTTAGTATGCAATTTAACTATTAAAACTATATAGCAAGGAAACATGTTATCATGAAACAATGAGTCATCCTGTAGCAATTTTTTCAAGAAACCTTCGGCATTCAAGTCAAAAGCACATTTGTTATATTTTTATTTCTATTAAATGCTCATGTAATCATTCAACAGGAAAACAGAGTCATAAATAAATTAGCACTATAAGCTTTGCAATAATATATTCGGTGCAGGATGTTTAAAATGACTTTTTAATTTACCATTCTCCCTTTCCTTAGACAAAATTTGATTTTCAGAACGAATATATGATAATGATGCATATTTGTGTGTTAATGCGAATTTGTCCTCCATGCCCACTACTTATTTTGTGAAAGGTTTACAGGTTGCTATCCTTAAGGAGGAAACTAATTTGAATACGACAACTCATTATTTTATTCCAGAATTATAACAGACTAGTTAAATTGATATCGATTGCAAAAAACTAACAACTGTGTATAGCATTGTCAACATTAAATTAGCGTGCTCTATACTAAATAGGAATGATTCCAGCAACACGCCTGATTCCTCACGTGCTAATGCGTCAAAAAGGGGAAAATAAATCTACTTCTGTAGAGGCCAAGAGTAGAAAGAAAACAAACTGTGATGAAAAATCGATCAACAGATATCAATGGTATAACTGTGAATCTCAATTAATATCATTAAATCTAACATTGTTAGAAATTCGTGAGGCGCTGCTATTTGTTGATCCAATTCGCCTATACACAGCTACGTAAATGAAGAATTGTCTCAGACTTAAGTTGAATCTCAGTGGTTAGGAGCAAAGTTGTAAAATGCATTAGCATTATAAATATACTATAATTCCTACAATTTTTATAAGTGAAATTCGGAAGGTAGAATATTTATTGTAAAAATAATTCTCAGCGAGATCTTAAAAGTACGTACGTTAATGTAAAAAAAATTAAAAGAGGTAAAAACACCTTTTCCACGTTGTTTAATTAATGCAATCAAATCTACCAAAGATCTTTGAAAACAATTTACTGTTGATATGACTTAAATGGAATTTTGCTTCGAAACAAACAAATTCTAAACTCTTTATAGCTACTTTCATAGACAAATCGTATTAAGACTATCTAAAGCTAGATATTGCCAGATTTATGCAGGCGTATAGAACTAGAATAATTTTATACGGCCAAAAGTTAGTTAGAATCTCCAGATTTATCAAAAACAGACAGCACTCCTGCACAGATATAGAATTGTTCAGCTGTCAATTTCAAAGTACTTTAATTGTACAAACAAATTATAATAAAATAGTATCAGAATTATGTATCAGCTTTACTATTTATGTTGTTCCTAGTACTCGGAGACATACTCATATTTACTTAATGCATGTTTGTTACAGGTGACAGAGTTGTGAAGAGTTCTGCTTTTACTTAGAGCAAACTGTATTTTTAGCAAGTATCAATGACATTGATGCCTATTTGTATATTAATGGGTATCTGGACCTCCTTCACTAGCAAATTTTGACTAAATAGAATTTTAATAGACACCAAATTTAAAAAGAATATTATATGATACAAAAAACACAAAAATTCACACTAGAATTATTCAAGTTAATTAATTAGTTATCGTAGAAGGAAACAGACCACATTTTACGCCGTGACTAAGATTCGTCTTGTGCCTCAGTTGTGTGAATGAGAATGATCCTAGGAACTTGATCGATGTCCTGCATTTTGGAGCGCTAATTCATGGGAAAGGTAAAATGCAGTCACTCGACGCAAACGGCATAAGCCAAATTTAATGTCGTTTTGATTTGAAATTACCTGAAAAGGTATTTTATACGTGTTTGAGTTTATCGATCTAGAGAAGCATAATAGAAGGAACGACCAATTTTCGTCAAAAATGCTGATGATAGGGCAAAATTTGGACATATTTCATGCAAAGCAAGATAAGATCAGCAACATCAAACGTATATTAGAGATTTACAATTGGATAACAGAAATCGTGGTAAAGATCTGCTCATGATTTAGCTGTATGAATTTTGATACCTAGCCAAAAAGAGAGCATTTGTGAGGGCTTGAATAACGCACAACATTCTTGGTTATAACAAATCAAATTTGAACATTTTTCTTAGTGTGCAGCTAAATTCAATTCTGAAAAAGATGTTCATATTTGCCACATATTTCAATTTGTATTATCATATCAATTTCGTTGTGCATTTTGTGTTTGAAATTAAATTTGAGCGTTAGACATCAGAAAAATGATTCGACAGTGAACGTTAAAGTGTTGTTTAAAATTGTACTTATGTAATCCATGATTCATTCACATAACTGTTGTTTTTCTAAAAGAGGAAATATTTTAAGCTTTGTAGGTATTATTTTTTTTTAAAAATACCGCTTTTAGAGCACGATATATTTCGTTACGTAAAGAAATTGCTGGTAAACAAAACTTATATAGAATCCACCAACAAAATTTATGTAATTACAGATAATTTGTGATTCCTTTTGTCGAAATGATTTGAAAAATGTACATTTTTAAAAAATGAATGGTAATTTTAGTATAAATATTATTTTAACAATTTTCTGGCACTTACTTTGACCATCAAGAAGAAATTTCGGTACTTCACCACTCACTGTTCAAAAAAACAAAAAAATTAATTTTAACTCGATTTAAAATATAAATCATGCTTTTATGAGTGTTAGCAATTTAAGTGGTTAAAATATAGCTCTTTCCGTTTCCATTCCAACAAGATGACATAAATGATAAAATGCGTCTGATAAATCTGCTTGCGAATAAATATATGCGTTTGGTCAAATCAATTAAATCAGAGTGTATTTTAGTATGCAATTTAACTATTTAAACTATATAGCAAGGAAACACATTACCATGAAACAATGAGTCATCCTGTAGCAATTTTTTCCAGAAACATTCGGCATTCAAGTCAAAAGCACATTTGTTATATTTTTATTTCTATTAAATGCTCATGTAATCATTCAACAGCAAAACAGAGTCATAAATAAATTAGCATTATAAGCTTTGCAATAATATATTTGGTGCAGGATGTTTAAAATGACTTTTTAATTTACCATTCTCCCTTTCCTTAGACAAAATTTGATTTTCAGAACGAATATATGATAATGATGCATATTTGTGTGTTAATGCGAATTTGTCCTCCATGCCCACTACTTATTTTGTGAAAGGTTTACAGGTTGCTATCCTTAAGGAGGAAACTAATTTGAATACGACAACTCATTATTTTATTCCAGAATTATAACAGACTAGTTAAATTTATATCGATTGCAGAAAACTAACAACTGTGTATAGCATTGCCAACATTAAATTAGCGTGCTCTATACTAAATAGGAATGATTCCAGCAACACGCCTGATTCCTCACGTGCTAATGCGTCAAAAAGGGGAAAATAAATCTACTTCTGTAGAGGCCAGGAGTAGAAGAAAAAAACAAACTGTGATCAAATATCGATCAACAAATATCAGTGGTATAACTGTGAATCTCAATTAAAATCATTAAATCTAACATTGTTAGAAATTCGTGAGGCGCTGCTATCTGTTGATCCAATTCGCCTATACTCAGCTACGTAAATGAAAAATTGTCTCAGACTTAAGTTGAATCTCAATGGTTAGGAGCAAAGTTGTAAAATGTATTAGCATTATAAATATATTATAATTCTTATCATTTTTATAAGTGAAACTCGGAAGGTAGAATATTTATTAGAAAAATAAATCTAAATGAGATATTAAAAGTATGTACGTTAATGTAAAATAAATTAAAAGACTTAAAAACACCTTTTCCACGTTGTTTAATTAATGCAATCAAATCTACCAAAGATCTTTGAAAACAATTTACTGTTGATATGACTAAAATGGAATTTTGCTTCGAAAAAAACAAATTCTAAACTCTTTAAATCAACTTTTGTAGACAAATCGTATTAAGACTCTCTAAAGCTAGTTATTGCCAGATTTATGTAGGCGTATAGAACTGAAATAATTTTATACGGCTAAACGTAATTTAGAATCTCCAGATTTATCAAAAACAGACAGCACTTCTACACATATGTAGAATTGTTCAGCTTTCTATTTCAAAGTATTTTAATTGTACAAACAAATTATTATAAAATAGTATCAGAATTATGTATCAGCATTACTATTTATGTTGTTCCTAGTATTTGGAGACATATTCACGTTTACTTAAAGCAAGTTTGTTACAGGTGACAGAGTTGTTAACATTTCCGCTTTTACTAAGAGCAAACTATACTTTTAGCAAGTATCAATGACATTCATGCCTATTTGTGTATTAATAAAGATCTGTTCATGATTTTGTTGTATGAATTTTAATACCTAGCCAAAATGAGAGCATTTGTGTAGGCTCGAAAGACGCAAGCCATTTTTGTTTATTACAAATCAAATTTGGACATTTTGTTATTGTGCAGCGAAATTCAATTCTGAAAAAGATGTTCATGGTTGCCACATATTTCAATTTGTATTGTCATATAATTTTTGTTGTGTACTGTGTGTTTGAAATTAAAATTCAGCGTGAGCCTTCAGAAAAATGATTCGACAGTGAGCGTTAAATTGGTGTTAAAAATTATGCTTCTGCAATCAATGATTCATTCACATAACTGTTGTTTTACTAAAAGAAGAATTATTTTAAGTTTTGTAGCTGTTAATTTTTGAAAAAAAAACTTATCGCTATTAGACCACGATATATTTCGATACTTATTGAAATTGCTGATAAACGAAACTTATCTAGAATCCAAAAAACAAAATTTATGTTATTACAGATAGCTAGTGAGTCCTTTTCTCTAAATGATTTGAAAAATGTACATTTAAAAAAAAATGAATGGTAATTGGAGTATAAATATTATTTAACAATTTTCTCGCACTTACTTTGACCTCCAAGAAGAAATTTATGTGCTCCACCACTCACTGTTCAAGAAACAGAAAAAGATAAATTTTAACTCGATTTAGAATATCTTAATTTTGTTTTTATAAGTGTACGCAATTTAAATGAAACTATGCGTCATCTTGTAACTAATTTATACAGAAACATTCAGCCTTCAAATCAAAAACATATTTTAATAGATTTTATTCAATTAATTGCTCATGTAATCAATCAAAACCAAAACCATCGGTTATATCACAAATAGTTTATCAATGTTTGCTATAAAGAATTTGGTGCACGATGTTTTAAATGATTGGGTAATTTATAATTCACTCTTCCTTTAGACAAAATTTTCATTTAAGAACGAACATACGCTAGGGATGCCTATTTTCGTGTTAGTGGGTCTCGTGTCCTCGTTGGGGATTACTAATTTTAGGTATGTTATTGCTAGTATTTGGAGACATACTCACATTTACTAAAAGCAAATCTCTTGAAGATGTTAGAGTTGTGAATTGTTCTGCATTTTTTAGAGCAAAGTGTATTTTCAGCACGAATCAGCGACAGTGATGACTATTCGTTTATCAATGCATACCTGGGCTTCCTATTCTATCAAATTTTTGACAAAAGGATTTTCATTTGCCCTCAGTTTAAATAAAGTTTCTATAATGCTGAAAACACAAAAGAAGACAAATTAGACTTGAAGACGTTAATTAGTTCTGTGTCGTATGCTTCCGATTGGTGTATGAGAAAGTTCCCAGGAACTTGATCGATGTCCTGCAATTTAGTGAGCTACGTCATGGGAAATATGAAATGCACCCGTACGACGCAATCGGCATAAGCCATGTATAAAGTCGTTTTGATTTGAAATTACTCGAAAAGCTATTTTAAAGGTGTTTGAGTTTATGGATCATAGAGGGCCATACTAGAAGGAACGAGCAAAATTACGTCATAAATGCTGACGATAAGTTAAAATTTAGGCACATTTCAGGCTGAGCACGGTAAGATCCGCAACATCCATCGCACATTGTTCAGTTGCTAAAAGGATAACATAACTCGTAGTGAAGATCATCTCATGATTTATTTTTATTAATTCTGATACCTACCCAAAATGAGGCTATTTTTTAGGGTTTGAATAACACACGCCATTTTCGTTTATAACAACAAATTTGGACATCTTTGTTATTGTGCAGCTAAATGCAATTCTGCAAAAGATGTTCATATTTGCCACATATTTCAATTCATATCTTCACATTATTTTCATTATTCAATGTTTGTTAGAAACCAGAAAAACTGATTTTACATTGAATATTAATACATTGTAAATAAAGTTATTTTTCTATTCAATGATTCGTTCACGTAACTTGTTTTACTGAAAGAGTTAATATTTTAAGTTACTGGTGCTATTAATTTTTACCATCATAACACAACTAAAGAACGATATCTTACGTTGCTTATAAAAATTGCTCGCAAATAAATCTTATCTCGAATCCACCGGCACCAATTAAATAATTACAGTTAATTTGGTTTGTTACTTTTTGCGAAATGATTTGAAAAAATATACATATTTGAAAAATATATAATAACCTGATTTTAATCATTATTTTAACAAATATCGGGCACTTACTTGGCTGACCAAGACGCATTTTAGGTTCATCACCACTCACTGATTCACAAAAACAAAAAGACAATTTTTATGTAGATTATAAAACAACCATTTGGCTTTTACAAATGTCAGCATTTTAAATGTATAAATTTTTCCCTTTTTTCCATGTTTCAAATCCAAAAAATTATATAAATGATAAAATGCGGCTGATAAAACTGCCTGAGAATAATTTCCTACCTTTGGTCGAATCTATTAGAACAGTGTTGTATTTATTATGCAATTTAAATATTTACATTAAATAGTAGGGAAATGCATTACCATGAGACAGTGCGTCATCTTGTAACTAATTTATTCAGAAACATTAAACTGTCAAGACAAAAACATATTTTAATAGATTTTATTCAATTAAATGCTCATGTAATCAATCAAAACCAAAACTAACAGTTATATCATAATTAGTTTATTAATGTTAGCGTTAAAGTATTTGGTGCAGGATAGTTAAAATGATTGGGTAATTTAGAATTCTCTTGTCGTTTAGAAAATATTTGTTTTTAAGAACGAAAATACGGTAATGATGCCTATTCTTGTGTTAGTGTGACACGTGTCTTCGATGTGGATTTCTAATTTTGCGTCAAGAAAAGAGAAAAATACATCTCGTTCCGAAGAAGCCAAGAGCTTTTAGAAAATAAACTGCGATGAAAAATGGACTAACAAGTATTATGGGTTTAACCGTGAATCTCAATTAAAATCCTTTGCTTTTTCTTAGAGCGCAGTGTATTTTCAGCTCGAATCAACGACATTGATGCCTATTCCGTTTTTCACACTCTCTCTATAATTCTATCTTATTTGCTTTCCAATTGATATATAAAGATATGTTCATTAATACATATTAGAGAAGAAAATAAGAAAGAAATTTTTCTTATATCTGATAAAATTTCTTTTGTTTTTGCACACAGGAAGGGTACAATAAAATTATAAATCTAACATGGCAATAAATTCTTCAAGCGCTGATATTTTGTGATGCAAATCACTTACACTCAGCTAGGTATATGAAGATTTGTCGCTCACTTAAGCTGAAACTTAGTGATTACGAGCAAAGTTGCACAAAGACCTAGCTTTAAATATACTATACTTGCTTTCATGGGTATATGCGTAACTTAATAGGTAGAACATTAATTCGAAAAATAATTCTCAGCGATTTCTTAAAAGTGAATGTGCAAAAATTAAAATAGGTGAAAATATCTATTTCCGCGATTTTTACTTAAGTAAAGCAAATCTACCAAATTACATTAAATTAAAATTACATTGATTGTTAAAAGAACTATGGAAAATTTGAATTAGAATTATGTAACAGCATTAATAGTTACGGTATTCCTATTATTTGGAGACATAGTCAAATTTGCTTAAAGCAACTTCCTTAAAGGTGACACAGTTGTGAAGTTTTCTGCTTTTTCTTAGAGTAGAGTGTATTTCCAGCACGCATCAAAGACATTGATACCTATTCGTATATCAATTTATATCTGGGCCTCCTTCTTTATCATATTTTCATCCAAATGATATTTCATGTACTGTCATTAAAAAATAGATGACATGATGCAGTTAACACAAAAATTCACACAAGACTTTTGCATGTATATGACTTCCGTGTCGTAGAAAAATACTGACCACACCGTAAGTAACATTTATCTTATGTTTCAATTCAGTGAATAAGAATGATCCCAAGAACTTGATCAATATTTTGCAATAAAATGCGGTCACACGACGCAAATAGCATAAGACATATTCAAAGTCTTTTTGAATTGTAATTACCTGAAAAGCTATTTTATATGTGTTTGAGTTTAGGGATCATAGAGGAGCATACTAGAAGAAAGGAACTAAATTTCGGCATAAATGCTGACGAAAGGGTAGAATTGGGACATCTTTCAGACTAAGCAAGATAAGATCCGCTACATCCAGCGCACATTGGTTATTTGCGATTGGATAATAGAAATGGTAGTAAAAATCTGCTCATGATTTAGTTGAACGAAATTTGATACCAAGCCAAAATGAGAGCATTTGTGAGGGCTTGAATAACGCACACCATTTTTGGTTATTAAAAATCAAATGTCGACATTTTTTCCATTGTGCAGCTAAATGAAATTCTGAAAAATATGTTCATATTTGCCACATATTTTAATTCATATTTTGATATAAATTTCATAATTTAATGTGTGTTAGAAATCAAATTTGAACATTAGCCTTCAGAAAAACTGATTTACCATTGAACATTAAACTATAGCAAATAAATTTATTTTAATATTCAATGGTTCATTAACGTAACTTGTTTTACTGGAAAAGGTAATATTTTAAGTGCTGGTGCTATTAATGTTTACTATTATAACGAACTACGGAACGATTTATTTCGTTGCTTATAGAAATTGCTGGCTGACAAATCTTATCTCGATTCCACCAGCATCATTTAAATAATTTCCATAAATTTGGTTTGTTACTTTTGGCGAAATGATTTGAAAAAACGTACCTTTTTACCAAATAAATAGTTATGTGAATTTCGACATTATTTTAACAAATTTCTGGCACTTACTTGGCTCACCAAGGCGCATTTTGGGTTCATCACCACTCACTGATTCACAAAACAAAAAGATAATTTTTATGTAGATAATAAAAATAACAATTGTTAGCTATTTTCATGTAAAAATGTTTCGCTTTTTCTATGTTTCAAATCCAGAAAGATTATTTAAATGATAAAATGCGACTGAAAAAAAGGAATGAGAATAATTTCCCACATTTTCGTGGAATCTATCAAATCAGTGTTAAATTTAGTATGCAATTTAAATATTTACATTATATAGCAGTGCATTACATTACCATGAAACAATGCGTCATCTTGTAACTAATTTATACAGAAACATTGAGCCTTCAAGACAAAGACATATTTTTGTAATTTTTATTCAATTAAATGCTAATGTAATCAATCAAAACCAAAACTAACAGTTATATCATAATTAGTTTTTCAATGTTTGCGTTAAAGTATTTGGTGCAGGATGTTTAAAATGATTGGGTAATCAGAAATTCTCTCTTCCTTTAGACAACATTTGCTTTTAAGAACAAACATACGGTAGTGATGCTTATTTTTGTGCTAGTGGTACACGTGTCCTCGATGTGGATTACTAATTTTGCATAAGATTTTACGAGTTACTACCCCTTACGAGGAAACTTATTTGAATATGAGAGCACAACATTTTATTCCAGAATTATAATAGACGAATTATATTTGTGGCCTTAGAAGGAAACTATCATCGGTTTATAACAGCGCCAAAATTTAATTATCTTGCTGTTCGCTGAATGAGAAAGGTTCTAGCGTCATGCTTGATTGCTCATGTGGTAATGCGTCAAGAAAAGGGAAAATAGATCTAGTTCCATAGAGATAAAGAGCAGTAATAAAAAAACTGTGATGAAAAATGGACCGACAAATATTAAGGGTATAACCGTGAATCTCAATTAAAATCATTAAATCTAACCTGGCAAGCAATTCGTTAAGCTCTGATATTTTTTGATCCAAATCACGTTAACCAAGGTAGGTATATGAAGATTTGTCACTGACTTAATCTGAATATAATTGATTACGAGGAAAGTTGCAGAATTACCTAGATTTAAATATACTATATTTGCTTTCATGGGAATAAGTGAAACTTAATAGGTAGATCATTAATCCGAAAAATAATACACATCAATTTCTTAAAAGTGAATGTGCAAAAATAAAAATAGGTGGAAATATCTATTTCCGCGTTTTCTAACTCAGTAAAGCAAATCTACCAAATGCCCTACAAAACAATTTCCATTTGCTGTGACTTAAATGAAACTTTGCTTCAAATTATGAAGTATAAAAGGCTTTGGATAAGGCAAGCAAATCTGAATTATTCAAAGTTACTTTGATTGCAATGTCGTGATCAGTCTGTCTTAAGCCATAAATTGCCAGATTTATGCAGGCGTATTGTTCGACAATAAATTTATCAGAAATGGGCAGCACTCCTAAAAAGATCTATAATTAGTCAGCTTTCGAGTTAAAATTATAACAAAAATTAGAAGAAAATTATCGAAAATTAGTATTAGAATTATGTAACAGCATTATTAGTTATGTTATTCCTAGTATTTCTTGAAGGTGATAGATTTGTGAAAGGTTCTGCATTTTTTAGAGCGAAGTTTATTTTTAGCACGAATCAACCACATTGATGTCTATTCCTTTACCAATGGATATCTGGGCTTCCTTTTCTATCAACTATTTCATATAAAGTTTTTTATGTGCCCTCAGTTTAAATAAAATTTCTATTTGGCAGAGAAAACCAAAAATTCAAATTAGATTTGAACACGTTAATTAATTCTGTGTCGTAGAGGAATCTAACTGCATCTAATGCCTTGACTGAGATTTGTCTCATGTTTCATTTCAGTGTATGAAAATGATCCCAGGAACTTTATCGATGTCCTGCAACATTGTGCGCTAATTAATGGGAAATATAAAATGCAGCCACAAGACGCAAAAGTCATAAGCCATATTTAAAGTCTTTTTTATTTGAAATTACCCGAAAAGCTATTTTATAGGTGTTTGAGTTTATGGATCTAGAGGTGCATACTAGAAGGAATGACCAATATTTCGTCATAAGGGCTGACGATAAGGTAAAATTTGGGCACATTTCAGACTGAGCAAGATAAGATCCGCAACATCCAACGCACATTGGTCAGTTGCAAACAGATAACAGAACTCGTCGTAAAGATCATCTCGTGATTTTTTTAATGAATTCTGATACCCAACCAAAATGAGGGCGTTAGTGAGGGCTTGAATAGCGCACGCCATGTTTGTTTATTACAAATCAACTTTGGACATTTTGTTATTTTGCAGCTAAATGCAATTCTGAAAAAGATGTTCATATTTGCCACATATTTCAATTTTTATTATCATATAATTTTCATTATGTAATGTGTGCTAGAAATTATATTTTAGCTTTAGATTGCAGAACAATGATTCGCCAGTGAGCACTAAAGTATTGTTAAAAATTATACTTATGTAATCAATGATTCATTCACGTAACTGTTGTTTGACTACCAGTTTAAGTTTTGTCGCTATTAATTTAAAAAAAATCATACCATTAATAGAGCACGATATATTTCGTTGCTTAAAGAAATTGCTGTTAAAAAACTTATGTTTAATCAACCAAAAAAAATTATGTTATTAAAGATAATTTGTGAGTCATTGTGTCGAAATTATTTGAAAAATGTACATTTTTTAAAAATGAATGATAATTTGAGTATAAATATTATTTTCACAATTTTCTGGCACTTACTTTGACCACCAGAAGGAAATTTCGGTACTCCACCACTCACTGTTCAACAAAAACAATAAGATAAATTTTAGCTCGATTTAAATTATAAATTATGCTTTTATAAGTGTTAGCAATTAAAATTTTGAAACTTTATCTTTTTGCTGTTTCCATTTCAAAAAACTACATAAATGATAAAATGCGGCTGATAAATCGGCTTGCGAATAATTTTATGCGTTTGTTCAAATCAATTAAATCAGCGTGTAATTTAGTATGCAATTTAGATATTTACATAATATTGCAAGGAAATACATTACCATGAAACAATAAGTCATGCAGTGGCAATTTTTTCCAAAAACATTCGGCATTCAATACAAAAGCACATTTGTTATATGTTTAGTTCTAATAAATGCTCATGTAATCATTCAACAGCAACACTTACAGTCATATAAAAATTAGTATTACAAAGTTTGCAATAATATATTTGGTGCAGGATGTTTAAAATGACTGTGTAATTTAGATTTCTCCAATTTTGATTCAAAACAAACAAAATCTAAACTATTTTAGGCTACTGTGATAGACAAATCGTATTACACTTTCTAAAGCTAGATAATGCGAGATTTATGCAGACATATAGAACTAAAATTATTTTATACGGCTAAAAATTATTTAGAAGCTCCAGATTTATCAAAAATAGACAGCACTCCAAAACAGATCTCGATTTATTCAGCTTTCAAGTTGAAAATCCATTGATTGTACAAGAAAATTATAGAAAAATAGTATTAGAATTATGACGCAGCATTACTATTTATGTTGTTCCTAGTATTTGGAGACATACTCTCGTTTACTTAAAGCAAGTTTGTTACAGTTAACAGAGTTGTGAATAGTTCTGCTTTTACTTAGAGCAACATCATTTATGATATAACAGACAATTTGTGAGTTCTTTTGTCGAAATAATTTGAAAAATGTACATATTTAAACAATGAATGTTAATTCTAGTTTAAATATTATTTTACCATTTTCTGGCACTTACTTTGACCACGAAGAAGCAATTTAGGTACACCACCAGTCACTGTTTCACAAAAACAAAAGATAATTTTTAAGAAGATTTAAATTTAAATTATGCTTTTTTTGTGTTAGCATTTGAAATTTTTGAATTTTTAGCTTTTTATGTTTCCATTCCAAAAATATTACAGTCGGAACACCAGTGTGAATATTAGTGCGTGAATTTTGCTACGCGTCAAATGAGGAAGCATAGTCAATCGCCTTCATCCTTACTTACACAAGTAGATGCATGCCATCTTGTTTTTAAATTTTTCCACATTTTATCGAAATCCGTGGCGGAAATCTACATTCAATATAACTGCATTGAAGTCTATGATAGACTGCAAACAAAGCTTTCCACTGAAGCCTTAAAACAACAATCAACCAAATATAGTATAATTTAGCAGACAAAAATATACTTTTATTACAAATTATAGAGTGTTTGTTTAAATATTGAAATAAGACTTACCTTCGGATATCCAAAGCGTAGCTACAACCATGGCAAGGAGTGCCGTAGATAAGATTAACTTACTGCCCATTTTCCGACTGACTGAGGAATTCGCAAAAGTACGGTTACACTGAGTAAAATTTCGAATGTATCTTCTAAATTTTGTTCTCGTATTTATAGATTCCTTCCATCAGCAAAAAATGTTCAAAGATGATAAGTAAATTTTACTGTTGCCTTTTTTGTAGAATGTGACCTTTATGTTCTTTGACGCGTTTACCATCAATCATACCATTGACTATGCAGTAATTAGCGTCCTCGTGTTAAATTGGACTTTAATTACCTCAATTATTTAATAACCTGCTCATTAAATACACTTGACGGTGAATCTAAATAATCATTTTTTGAAATTGATGAATAAAGGGCAAAAAATCTTCATGAAAGCATTTTTCCAAATTTGACAATAGCTCTAGATTTCTTCAACGTTTCCATGACAAATTCGTACATCTTTAAAATGATAAATAAAGACAGTATCACATACGCGTTAAATCTAAAAAATTCTAGACAAAATCGTGCTTCTGATATTTTAAAATGTTTTCAATTTTTTGCAACTGTGACATACGAATTTAATTATTACGGAAACATAGAATTAAATTCAGATAATAAATGTTTCTGATTGATCAAATAACTAATTTAACTCTGATTCATTTTAATCAAGGTTGCGGTCTTGATATAAACACCTGAACCATTATGTACATACATTTGTCAGTATAAACTAATTATTGTATATTGTGGAAAACGCAATTTTTCCAGTAGACCTGTTTCGTCCTTATTAGGAACTCATCACGTATTGTCCAGAATTTGCCGCGGACAGGAATCGAAACCTGCTGCACACCACAAAAATTTTCAGTAATATACAAATTAATGTTTCTTGATTATCCTTTTCATTAGGTAGATCCCATGTAGTATTCCTTTAGCAATAAAGTTGCAACTCACTATGCCTATTTTTTCATTATACAATAGATAATACATTACATAAAGAGGTGATAGTGAAATAAACATTTATATAATTAAACGACATTGGTTGCGCGGGCAGTGATAATAACTAATTTTCACATATATACTAACTAATGTTTCTTGGTTAGCTTTTGCAGTATGTAGAGCCTATAAAGCATTCCTTTAGCCCTAAAGTTTCAATTAATCATACCCAGTTTTCCACCATAGAACAGATACCACGTTGCAAGGAGAAGTGGTTTTGAAATGAACAACTATATAATTAAACGAATATTGGTTGCACGGGCGGTGAGAACAGTTAGTTTTAATTAAGATTGCGATCTTGATAAAAACATCTGATACATTATATACACACATTTCTCAGTATAAACTACGCATTGTACAGTTGGAAAGGACAATATAGTGTCAGGAAACTATGACACTAACTGGAAAATATTACTTCGACTATAACAATTTTTCAAAAAAATGAGGATAAAGGTCGTATTCTTGAGGAAAAGGAAAACATTGGCATTGCTGTAATTATTGAGCACTATTATATGGTTTTAATAAATAAAGTGGGCTTCGTACTCTACCTTGAAAGGATTACTTGCATTATATATATATATATATATATATATATATATATATATATATATATATATATATATATATATATGTTTGTGTGTATGTTCTTATCATTCATGTTTTTTGGTGTTCGGAATTTTAGTTGAAGAATAGTCTTCATTTTCGTAAATTAGGTCATTTTTCTGGAATATTCCTTTATCCTTGTTTTAATTCTTCACCCTCTATATACGCTAACTAATGTGTAACTAATAGTCTGATAGAGGTAGGCAAAAGAAGTGTGTGATTAACACTCATTGTACAAATCTGTTTTGATTTCAAACGAGTTACAAAGTTCTAAAATATGAATAATCAAACTAATGTTCAACGTGTACTATTTGTAAAATCAATAGTCGTTTTCAATGTATTTATCAAAACGATGGAATACTGCACAGGTTGGCTGTCACAATCCTTGAATTAAGATCTCTATGCTCTACCGATTGAACTATCTGCTTATTAACACTAAAGGTATTGTTGATTAAGTAACCCAATGTGAATGGTTCACATTTCATGATCTAAAGTCAGCCTACCACCAGATTCATTTCGACGAAGAATGCATCGCTAAAACAGCTGCCATTACAACTGGATTTTTTGAATATATGCGTATGCCCTTCCGTCTGTGTAACACATCACTGTCATTTCAGACAATCATGAAGGAAGATTTACGAAAACTTTCACTTATTTCTTCTTACATCGATGTTGTTATTGTAGCCCCAGATTATTTCGAACGGCATTTAATAGATAACAAAGAGATACTCGCACGTTTTGATCATTTTGATGTCGTTTTATATATGTAAATATGCATATGGGCACAAAATCAAATGTAATTCCCGTGTTACTCGATTGGGTATTTTGATTTATTTACTCTTGAATACAAAATCGTGGCTATTAGATAGTTTTCCGCACCAAGGAATATGAAAACCATTAAGCCGCTATCTTGGCATAGGTAATTGCTACAGGTACTCTATTACGATGATGGCGTATCCACAAGCATAGCTGGCAGGACATCTCTATGAGTGGAAGTCACATAAGTCCAACACGCGTCTGCGCTGGGACGCAAATGAACAATTAATGTCTTAATAAATAAAAGAGTTGATTGCGCAACATTCAGCATTACATGTTGTTCAGGAAAATGCATCATTGAAATTGTCAACTGACGCTTTTTATTGATGATCAACAATGCATCATTAGTGGAGTCCTTACAGAAAGATTCACAAAATTATCCGCACAGTTTAATTTGCCAGACATAGGAAAGACTAGGATGGCGTGATGGCCTAACATTTGGCGAGATATTACCGAGTGGGTTAAAGTATGCCGGCCATAGCAAATCTCGAAGGCGTTTCGTCACACTTTCTCAGAATTTGGGCGGTTCGAGTTGCATTATACTTGTATTAGATTTACACATATTGACATAATTACCTTCCCTGTGGTACGTGGCTTCCGTTGTGGCAGGACCATAATTAATCGACATACAAGATTGCTTAAATTAATGCCACCAACTGGTCAAGTTGCGGAGATTATTGCCCATGCATTCTTTTCACATTGAATGGCATGATTTGGAGAACCGGACGTAGTTATCTCTGTTCAACATGTAAATTTCATGGCGCGCAACTTTCAAGATAACCTGCACAGGTCGTGTTTATCGGATTAATAAGCCCCACAATTGGTGTAAATAACAAAAAAGCAACACCGACGCAAAAACCTGTCAATCAGCACTCTTCTTTATACAAACAAATAAGGCTCCACTATTTATGCTGACTCAGTCATGCCTTGCGCATACCTCTGGTATTATTGCCTACCTGGGCAATATAGTCACTGTCAGCATTAGATTGGCATCATAACCATGGTGGATTTATCGTGTTGTTGCATAAACAATAAAAGTAAACTATAATAAGATGAAATGAAGTGCGCATCATGTTTCTGGGTCGGAAATTCTGCACAGTATAGTCTTCAGTCATTTTCAGTCGCGATTGTGTTGCACAATTATTCGAGTCAATTTCTTAATGGTTTTGATCCATGTCGTCAACGATAACAGAAAAATGGAGTTATACAATAAAGCTAAAAACATTGGAAATCGCTTACAGTCGGAAAACCGGTTACTTTATAAAATTTACTTAATCGAGAGTCTGTATTGTGTAGAATTCAAAATTGCATCGTCTCTGCGTCCTGTTTATATGGGTCTTTCATCTAGGCTGAATCCACCCTATCATAAATTCCTAGTATATCCATCTTGCTCTATTTGATAATGAGTACTTTCCTGGTTACACGGAGTGTAGAATTCTGGTATCACAGGGTTCTAGACCAATCAGAATAGCAAAATCAAAAGTATTCAAATACAATATAATGGCCATTTTACCAGCTTGCGTTTATTAACTTAGGGCTCATTATGAGTATTATAAACCTTAACGTAATTTTCCCTAATTTTCTTCGTTCGTTACGCTGTTTACTATTTCTTTATATATAATTATTATTTTCCTTCCTAGAATACTTTCTATTTTGCTATATTTTAATCTTTTAACCTGGCGTCATTTTACTAATGTTACATTTGTGATCCTTTTCCTCCCTAATTACAAATTGATATTGCTCTTAATTCCGTCACTTAACATGTTAATTAACACTTAGTCACTGGTTTTCCCCTAAATCGATTAAGGTGGTAAATTATATATATTTTGTTGAAAGTTTAGTAGCTATAGGCACATAAGTGTGCAACTGGCGCCACTAACACCAGTAGGATTAGCTAGTCATAAATATTAATAAGGAAAATTGTTTAAAATATTTTACCTGCTTTATGATTTTGACTTTATTTTGTGTAATGAGCTGTTCAATGATGGAGGTGCCGAAAATTTTCCATTCAAAAGAAGAAGTGGAATGAATTGAATTTTGGTCAAATAATAGATCAGACAATGACGCAATACCTAGTATTGCATCAATTAATTCCGTTTTCATGTTAGATTATAACAAATTGAAATGTATAAGACTATTTCGATGTAATAGCTCGAAAAAAAATCTAGATCTGTAGCATTAATCTCAAAAATTGTCTGTATACATCATTTTTCTATACAGACATCAATGTTTAACCGTTTATGACATAAAGTATAATCAATCCAATAAATCAATGAACTGGAGCATATGTTAAGCAAATGAGCATACATCACAAAGCGTACATTAGGTCAGGCGTTTCTGCAATTACGCCACCGTCTTTGTTTAAATTAGTGAAAAATTTTGTCCTACTTCGGAAATTCTTGATAGTGTTTAATTAACGAAGACAAAGCAAATCATTGATCGTACATTTGATGGCAACGACGATTGAAATTGCAAAAATAAATTATTTGTAAATGTCCTTGGAAGGGGATTGAAATGAATTATGGCTACGAAATGTTATTAAAATCTGGAATGGGAAATATGTTTGTCCTGGATAATAATTATGATTAAAAATTTATGGTGAATTCAATTATTTTTCAATTTAAGGTAATCATTGACCATGTCATTTTTTACAAATTTTAATCGTTCTTTTTAAAGTTATCTAGTCTTTTTAAATCTCTGGTAGATAGATAGAGTGGTATAACTAGTTGTTCTGGAATTTCTTTTTATAAATTTTAATCTTTCTTTTAAAAGTTATCTAGTCTTTGTAAACATCTGGTATAAAATATGACTCTGTATTCATTATAAATGAACTCGTTAATTAGCTACTCATTTGTAAAAGAAGAAGAGTGATCGTTAGTATTTTGAATGGGATTATAACAATTTTCATTAGCTCAATAATTAGTGCAGGATTGTATTTGGCATCGTAATAAAGGATAATGAGCTGCCATATATAATAAGCATAGTTGAGCTGAATTACATATTTCTTTGATATACACATTATATTTTGGAATTCACTTACAATATTCAATGCAAATTATGGCTAAATATAATTTATTTTACAAGACCCACCTCCATATTTTTTATCCAAGATTTCTCAGTATTGGCAATTTGTCATTTTGACGTGTTGTCAATTAAAACTGGATTTCAAGTATCTGATGAATGTCTAGCTATGTTTTTCTACTCATTAGCAATTAAATTTAATATTACATCACTCTCGAATGCGTGATTTTCATGTTTTTATAAACACCCACGTATTAGAGTTTAATTAACTAATTAAAATAGTAGATTTACGAAATAATAGCCTTCGCAACTCTGCAGCGAAAACGAATTAGGTAATTCATACTACTTACACTGTTTGCATTATATAAGTATTTTAGTTAATGAAAAGCGTTCCTTCATGAATAAGTTTAAAAAGATATTTCAAAGAAATTCTGGAGGCCTTGTGTTCCATCCTTTTAGCAGAAAATTGGCAAGATTTAACATAAAATGTGAAAATTTAGTGCAATATTGGTTAAATTACAAACAAATATTACGCTGCTGAAAAAGCCACAATGATAGTATTAGTGTTAACACGAAGGCTATTTCAGGACTAATGCAATCTGCATGTATTTTTTGAAGTAGAATTACAATTAAGCAAATGGAAGACTTCATCTCCTAAATTATTGTTAATTTATTCCTACTTATTAAGACATGTTGAAAGTCATGCAGACAATGCCACAACGCATCACTTATTTACCAAAATGGAATTTTAATGTGCAATTTATATTACAGAATAAAGAATTTCTTTTCGGAAGCACTTTAAAACCAAAAACCAGCGCTGCCAAAACCTTTTACTTCAAAACGGGTATCCCGAAATGTATTTGGAGTTAAAATGAAGCACAAAAAACTGCAAAAAAGCACAGAAGACGTACCCATCTAAAGTGCATTATATATCGTTATACCTTTTACAGGGCAGCGCTATTTAGTGCTTATGTAAGCCAAAATAGAAGAACAGTTGCGCACATGGGAAATTGTGCTCTGCAACGTCCTTGATCATTAGCCTAATAAACAAGATAATTTCGTTAATTATTTAATTAGGTTTACGAGCCTCAGTTAAATACCAATACCATTATATCTAACTCGTCTTCAAGCAAAACATAATTAACGTCAGTCACACGTACTGATGTGTTGCGACCGTCTATTATTAATATCAGAGCACAACGGAAAACTAACTGGTAAAGATCAAACCGAAATTTACATAGAAATAAAGCAAAATTAGCCGTGCGGTTCTAACCTCTAGTAGCCCCGCATAAAATATACTTGACTGTAAATGTCGGCAGCCTTAATACTTCGCACTCATAAAGACAAGTTCCCTGTAACTTTCGCCATGTGTATATAAGCTAGACAAATAAACAATCATTGATTGCGATGGTATGGATAAGAAATCTTAAACCAAAATTGGGTAACTTGAGATAAACGCCTATCGCATTGAATCTAACAAGTTGCATAACATAATTAACTTGTCGTACTGACGCATTTTGACTTTATATGATAATCACCAGAACATGCCGACAAATTGACTAACGAGGATTAAACCTCAGTACATATATACGAAATAATATCGGATATCTAGCTGTACTCATAATATTTTTACATACATTGTAGTGAACTGGAAATGTCGGTCGCTCATTTTCTAGGACGTCACGATCATTAAATTTTTCCAGCATTCTGCACGCTTTTTTGAACAGTAAAAATAAATAATAACTGATTGCCCAGGCAGTGATAAATTTTCTTTAAATCAGCTTTGAGAGCTACAGATGGAAATCAATTCAAACTTGATTTAATGAATGCCTTTCACTGAATGAACAAATAATGCTTGTTTAATCGCTTTACTTTTACACACATTGCGAGAGCTGTAAAAATGAAATGTTCGTGACTGCTTAGAAATTTCATAGCACGCATTTTAAATCCAGTACAATATATGTAAGATAACCAGCGGTGAGAGTCGCAGAAGGTGCTTGATGGAACATGAGGTTGAAAGAAATGCAACTAAGGCTCTTCGTGATGGACAGGCTATCACAAAACATTATTTATTATATAAATGTATATTTCGTGTAGTATGCTTCAGAAGCTGTGCAGTGGATTTTACCAGACCCAGGAGCAAATGTACGAAATTTTGAGTCCCGTCCGGAAAATTTTGGAGAGTTGACGAGTACGCAATATGCGAACGAATTCGATATATTCTATGAATTGCATCTGCTACCTTATGGAAAGATTATTGTATACTGACATATATACGTCCCTCAATACTTCTCTCTCTCGCTATATATAATGGATGTGGAAGCATTTATTCTCGCAGTTCACTTGAAATAAAATGCTTTACAGACGATATTCTTTTTAATTTCACAATTTGTTTTAATGCATCCTGATCTCAAACTTTGCATTTTCTACTGCATTTGAATCGTACGCATTAATAACGCCTTGTCCGTATAATAATTGATTCCACATTTCTTGATCAGACATATAGTGGGTAAAGAGCATATTACCGTCTCCTACTGCTGAGTAACAAGTTAGCACGAACCGCATGTGTGCACGAGTTTGGTTCCATTTGGACTAATTTGTTACTAGGTATGCAATACCTAATAAACACTAACTTGGACAAGCATCACACAATTTTCTAGAAATGGATTTTAGAATGGAAGAAGGTGAAAGTTTTCACTGGTTAAAATGAGTTTGGCGTCATCCTGAATGTCAGAGCCCTTTTGACATTCATGAATACGTTGTTTTGTAGCATACATACTATTCGACACCGTGCTAATTTCGATTCACACACTATAAAATATACTTAATAATTTGAGTGGCCAAACGTCTTTCTGCTTCCCCGAGATAAGATGCTCACTGGCGCAATTCCATTTGAAATAATTAATTTTGTTCAACTGTTTAACAGTTCGATCATTAACCAAGCACGTCGGCATTCGTGTTCTACGCGTTATCAGCATCAACCCAGCTGTATTTTTTTAAAGTCCCTCTTCAGCAGTTATTCTTTTAAGAATGTATCACATTCATTTTGTTTTTTATTGATAAATCTTCGAAACACTTAGAAATATCTTCATTTAATCTCTATAAACCTGGATAAACGGAATGTCAATACTCTTTTAAACAATGTTTTAACTTAATAACTTTTATTTCTTTCTGGACTACTTCGATTGAATATATATTATAAGTAAATTTAGACACTTATGCCGATAAAACTCATTAGCTTTATCTAATAATCCAAATTGATAAGTGTCATCCTAGTATAAAATTTACTGTTTACTATTATTTTGATAATAAGATCCATTTCATAGGGGATTTACCAGTAAAACGAGAAAATGGGTCTCCAGCGAGACGAACATATTGAGCGGTTAATAATCAAATTTTGTACGAACTATGCCAAGCTGAATTAAATTGACAATGCGACTTCTAAGCTAACTCACTTTAAATATATATATATATATATATATATATATATATATATATATATACTGAGTTTGTAAAGGATACGAACACTATGGCTGCTGTGTTAGTACCCTATACCAAGATTATAGTACCGAAAAGATACATGTGACTAACACTATGATTGCCGAGTCGGTACAAGGTACCAACATGGTGGATATCAATGTATGCTATAGTTTAACGAAATTGAGAATAACAATTATTTCTGAACACCTGTTACTCCAGTAAATCCATACACTCTGGCCTTGATCTATATCAGTTATCACCACTTCCAATTCAATATATAACAGTTAAATACTGTTTTTTTGTGGAGAACTAATATATATGCAAGTATGTATTAGGTGTTACAAACCTAGTAACAAATTAGTTCAGTTGTGACCACTATATATTTAGTTGAGGAATATAGGTAAATAGAGCAGTACATCTCATTGTATACTCTGACGCTAGTATAGAAAGCACGTCTGTTATTTATAATTTTTTTTCGATATGCCACTTTTCAACAGGCTTATTTGCGTAAAGCGTACCTAATAACAAATTAGTTGAAATTGAACAATAAATCTATTTCAAAGTCACCATGAAGAAATGCTTTAATCTAATGTACATAAATATTAGGTTCTTACCGATGACCCACAGTAGCAGCCAGTAATTGGCCACAAACCCGACATACGTTACGTCAATATGATTATACGTTTTACTGAATGAAATATTCGCAGCGAAAAATAGTAAATGATTCAAGTGGCGGTTAGGATAATTAAGAAAAGAACAATTTTGATCACGTTCTTCTCAATCATAGCCTAATAGTGTGGCCTCGATCGACATCAGTTGGCATAGTTTCTTGGTAGTCTAGACATCATTTAATAAAAAATACACAAATCGACTTCGAGCTTGCAAAGAACTAACCGGAATGTAGTAGCATAGACAATTTCGTATGAAGTCTTTGGAAATGTGATATTTTACCAAAATTAGAGTTGAACTCGGATCTAATGCTAGTTCCGCCTGATGAGCATCCAATAGGAAAGAGACATTTGTTCTGGAGGGTGTACACATTTGTTCATGCTGCTTTCGGAATATCCCTTGGGTTCTGGTTGAACTAACTTATTGTTAGATATGCAAACCTAAACTACAATTGTATACATGTTACCGCCCTGTAACAAGGCATACATTTAAGCAAAAGCATTTCAAAAAAAGTACGTATTAGCCGACAAATATCACATTACAGATAGCAAAGCATTTGTCACTATGCGTTCCTATTATAATGCTAGAGTAGTATATTCATATTGTAGTATTTAATCATCATGATCGGAGGCGTGAAATTATTCCGTGGTGTTAAACAGAAAATGCAGCGCTGTATTTCGTTTCGAAAAAAATATCGTCCATTGAGGATCCAGGGTAGATTGTCCTATTGTCCGAGAAAATACGAAATTAAGAATATTAAAAAACATTTGCTGTGACTATATTATGTTTTATAAAATACTATCAACTAAGGAGCCCATTATATAGAACAGTAAGCAACCTGCCACATGATATTTTCATCGACTGTCTATGAATCACTCAAATCAACAACAATTCACCAGCATCGTGAACAATCATTAGATCAATTTCAACAAACATTTTACTGCATTGACAATAAACTGAATTAAAAGCGGCTCCACAAACGCTATCATTATCATCATTAATAGTGACAAAAAATGGAACAAGAATTAGAGCCGTCAATCCACACACCTTGCGCTGTTAACAACAGCACCAAATAAAACAAAAGAACAAGGCACTAAGCCAGTAGCAAGGAATAGAAACAAAGCTGAAAATTTGATTAGCTATTGTCAAACTACATAAACAAAATGAAACCTAATATATATAAATGAAATTTCTATGTGCAATTGAGAATTCTCTAAGTAAACCGACCATATCCCACAATAAATGTGTATTTTTATCAAATGTATTTTCCTTTTCCTAATATATATATATATATATATATATATATATATATATGCTTTTAGACTAAAACTTGTATATCAACGAGGCTCGATTATACAATATATATAAAGAAGGAAGCAAAACGACATAATACAAATCTCGATTATTTTGTACCATAAAAAGAAACAATCTCGAACCTCAACATTTAGATTATTAATAAGCCAGAAAAAAGTCACAAAAATTCTACATGAACTTGGTCTAGTCGCCTCTCTGATTAGCACTATATCTGTAACACCAAATAATGTACCATAGATCGGCACTTCCATAAAATTGAATTTGTAAAACTTGAAAGCTGCTTAACATTTAATCAAATCTCCGCTCAGCTCACTTTGTTAGACTTCCTCATTTTGTCACATGGGCTATAATTATATAACAGAATTTTATGCTTTATGACCATTCAAAATGTTCAATCTTAATTAAATTTTAAAATGTGGGTTTACTAAGGTTAAAAGGTTCAGTTTAATGCCGATGTGACATTTTGTATTTTGTTAATAATAATATTAAGACATTTTTCCTTAGGCGCGAATAATGATTGAAGTGGAGATATGATCATTAATGTCATCGTTCACACTTCTTAATACATGGTAAACCCCACCAATTTTGTACCCCATTTTTTTATCTGTCCAATTAAAAGCTTGTTAATTTTGGGATAAATTTAATAAATAGTAAATGTTTGGATAACTACTGCAGGTGGGAAGATTGTTGCCGACATATAAAGATGAGAATTCGATGTGTAAAATACACTTTCGTACGGAAACGCATACTAGTCATGGTAGCTGATGTTATTTTTCGTAGTCCAACACGCGAAAATTTTCATTTAGTCAAATTTAGAGATTTGCATACCGTGCGGTTGATCTCACTTTACTCATTCGCATTTAATACCCAGCAACATATACTGAATAAAAGTACGTGTTTAAATTCAACACATGCAGACAAACACGCAGAAAAGTACGAAATTCCAAGAAGATGATTTTTTTTCCAATATTTCATTTTTGTATACGAAGAAAAACACAAGATTTGCGTAAACTTTAAATAGAAAAATACGACCAGCGTTTCGATTCAAATTCTGCGACTCCGTGTTAGTCGGTGGTCTGTAACTTGTTATATTGTTGATATAATAAGCGAGGATTTTGAGAATGGCAACTGACTTGTCGAGCAGAATATCAACCTATCATAATCAAGAATAAATTTTGGTGAGTGTGGGACGACTATTTCTTCGAGTTTTAAAAAGTCTAGTAAAAACGAATCAACATCACCTGGCGCAGAAACTTTTCAAAGATAAACTGAAACCATTTTATAGTGCATGCATTATTGTGTATTTCGTCAAACATAAAATATCCAAAATACAACTTCTAGGATTTTGTGTTGATGTCCTGTAAGTTGCTGTGTTTTTGACACCTAGAGCGCAGATTTTGAAATTGGCACCTGACCTCCCGAGCAATTTATCATTCAATAAATATCAATATTTAATTGTGGATGGATGTATGGATTTACTTGAGTTATAGGTGTTCAGAAATAGTTGTAATTCTCAATTTCGGTTAACTATAGCATACATTGATATCCATCATGTTGGTACCATGTACCGACTCGGCAACCATAGTGCTTAGTGTCATGTGACCTTTTCGGTACTATAATGTTGGTATCGGTTACTGACACAATAGCCATAGTGTTAGTACCCTTTACAGACTCGGTATATATATTATATATAGTGAGTTAGCGTTGAAGTCGCATTGTCGAGACTTTATATGATGTTAGCATCACTTCTGCGGGTATTCACATTCGTCTAGGAAATTGTACCGTCCTATTTCCCACATTTCTCGTCCAAATTTATAATGGATAAAGGGTGTAATACCGGCTCCTACTGATGAGTCATCAGTAAGCACGAAACGAATGTGCACGAGATTATACATTTCGTTCATGTTGTCTTTGGTTTATCCTTCTGGTCGTAATTGAATTAATTTGTTACTGGGTGCGCAACATCTAATAAATCATTGCATATATAATAGCTCTTCGCAACAATAAGTATCTAGCTGTTATATATTAATATTTGTTTTTGGTGAGTGTGGGATAACAATTTCAACGGAATCAATATAGTCAAGTAACAAAGTAAAAAATAGTTCAAATTATTGTTTTTAAATTAAGTCCAATTAGCCACGGTTATAAGCATTCTACATGTTTTCTTACTTAATTACCTCGAATTTGTAAATCTTGACAGTCCAAAAAATCCATTGATTGACACTTAACATAACGTTTCAAATAAATATGTGCTGGACTAATTTATGTCTATGGAATTAATCTTAATCTATATGTAAAAATAATTTTTTTTTATTAATTATATGTTAATGAAAGCAAATTAGATACAATGTAAAATTTATGATACATAATCATCGTTTTTAAATTTAACTTAAATTTTGCACGTATTTAAATCAACGGTTTATTTGATTTCCTTATGTTTTTCTTAATATGTTTTGGCTCGCGTGTTCGCGTTTTTCCGTCAGTTACTCGTATCGGAAATCTAAAAAGAAAATGGATGCCGTTTCGAACTTGTGACAATACTTTAAGTTGATGTTGAAAAAGATTTCAGAGGTCACCATTATGCTATATGCGTTCTAATGAAGTGTCCCGTGGTTTGCATTTCAAATCCTTTCTAATCTACGGAAGATTTTAAATCAAGTTTGCGAGCTTGAAGTAAACAGAAATCCCATTGTATTTAACCAGTCGTCCGATAACATAGCAAAACTACCGCCAGTCGCACGCACTGACGCGTTTCGACCTTCCATGATCATCATCAGAAGACAACGGCAAACTGACTGTCGAGGATCAAATATTTAATCAATCAAAATAATCATGGTTTACAGCTACCAATTGTCCTTATACATATAGGAAAAATGATTGATTTTATTCATATGAGCATATATAATTATGCAATTATTTCTAGAAGTTGATTAACTTCTCATTGTGCTTACTATTAGTTTTTAAAACCACTAGTTTATCCATTCTCTTCCTTCCTCTCTTTATTTTTGACCTAAGCGTCGCTCTGAAATTCACTCTCTTTCCATTTAGGTATCATCATATTTGAACTAATTTGTTACTAGGTGCGCAATACCTCATACGCCATTGTATACATTGGAGTTCCCGGCATAAAATAAAATACAATAATTGACATTCAAGTTTTTGTTTTATCAGTTTTGAATTTTGATTACCGTGACATAGTAAAAGTACAGTTATAACAAAAGGTTCGATACTTTCTCTCTCTCCTACAACATTCTGCACAGGAGATGAGATTATGTAGACCGGGAATTTGAGATTGCTGAAATTATACTGAGGTGAGGATTTAGTTGTTGGGTGAGGGCATTCATGTGCGCTAGACATAGCATATATTGAGTCTAGTTACTGAGACAAATTCTGTGTTTAAAACCAGTCAAAAAAATAAAATATAAATAGAACGGTTTCCGAACGAGGTTACCATATTTGCTTCAATCTGCTATTGTGAGTATTGTGCTGTGTATATTTGTGATTGTTGGCCTGATGATGGAACGGGGATATAGATCGGAAACGTTGCCAGTAAACAAAGATGTGATAGAACCGCATTTCCACTGGGGCGAATACAAACTCAGCCCGATCGAAGACAAAACGGAAATGGAAATTGTGATCAATCGGATCTTTGTGAAACTGTTGGTGCAAAGCTACAACACGCGTACGCAAAACGCGGCATTGGAAAATATGAAGCTGGCACTCCACAATCACATTTCAAAAAATACTTGAGTAGTGTTATTAATTTAACAAAATGAATGCACACACCTTTACATTACGCAGACTTATCTAATAGAAATTCAATTATGGTACAGAAATATACTATTCAGAATAAATGAAGCAGTTTATTTTAAATTTTCTCCTTGAATCTATGTTAAATTTCTTGGAAATATGAGTTTACCATGAAAAAAAGCGTCTGTAACTGGAAGCCGACGTATTCTGAGTACAAATGTAAACATAAGATGTAAAACTCCTGTTTCACAAATCAAGAATCATTTAATTAAACAATTTCCTGTCGTGCGAAAATTACTTTGTAATAGTGCATTTTGCTTTAGTCCTAAATATCATCGCCTACGCCACAAAGCCGCGCTTTGCAAGTAATTTCAGACAAACCAACTAATGTCTTTTTATTCGTCTGTTGATATTTAACTTATACATGAGTAACCACACAAACCCCTTAATTTTGCGAGGATGAAAGCTTATCCCTCAGAGATTCCGTACTATAAGAATTATTCTTGAATGTGTGTGTGTGTTTGTGCATGTGAGAGAGAGGATAATTTTCAGCCACGCATACACTAATGTTGTGACTAGGCACTTTCTACTAATTTGTAATTATTTAATGACATTACGCAATTATATTTATATCCTTCCCAGTTTGCAACCTTCTTAAATCACTTGCCAATTTTTTTCCTATTGTTCAACATTTTAGAATAATTTTCTTTACACTTTTCAGCAGACAGTTAAAAAATTCTAACACAATAAACAAAGCGAAACAAAATTAAGATAAATGGAGAGTTCACAGATTTTTTACCCTAAAATTAAGCTACGAGAACATTTCAACGAATGGCAATATACCCATTTGATCTTCTGGCCTAAGCTTAAAAATCCTATCTCCAACTTTTCTTACACCATTCATTCTTCTCCCAGTGTTGTACTAATCGAATAGAGTTCCTTTACGCGCTTCCGTTTTAAAAAGCACGTTAAAATAGCGCTATCACAGATTCCAGAATTGGGCTAATCTAAAAATTGTAAATGAGTAGCCTGTAGATTTCTGATAACAAATACTTATATTAGAATAAAATTATGATTTTAAAAATCGGAAACTTGGCCAAAAACGTTTAATTAGTATTGTGTACCTAATGAATGTGATAGACTGACATTTCCAAAAAAAGATTCTCAATCCTATATATGAATTTGAATTCGGTAAACTTATGTTGGTTGTTTATAACTTGAAAAATGACCCCATTATTCGATAAATTAATCAAAATGAAACTCCACCCAGACATTCACTGCGTGAAGTTGTTAATACCAACAAGAAAAATCTGATCTACTAAACAGAAACTTTAATTTCAAATCTCAAATTTTGTCCAAAATAAGTTTGAAATTTTCATATTAATTTGTGAAGAAATATTTAGAGGTAGAGTATAAGAGGCCATTGCTTTACTTTGGCACCGTCTTGAAGTCTGGAGCTGGTCACAAACTTTAAACTGAGGCTAGCCGTTCATAACTTGTGGTTGACACATTATAATTGTAATCCAAGACGTTGATTTTATCTCTACTATGTTAACCGAGTTCCATTCTCCGTTCGGCTGAGGGTATAAACATGCAATCAAGCTAAATATAATTATAACATCTTCAGCTGCAGCCGCAGCAATTTCAACGGATGAAATTACCCTCGCGAGATTATATTCAAAATTAAATCGGCTTTCCATGTTCCTCATCAGTTTTCAACGGCAAACTGACTATCGAGGATCAAACCGCAATGCATATAAAGGGAAAGCAAAACTATAAATGCACATTCCTTCCTTGCTTACTGGGGAAGCTTCAGCACATTTCTGTATACTGCTAGAATTAAATCCTCCTTAGAACCCGTAACGATCAAAAGTTACAACACTAGGGGATGTAATTTTAAGTGTCAGTATAAAGATTTTAATGAACCCATGTGAGTGTCCAATGCAACCAGAAGTTGCATGTAGCCTTCCCTGGTTTGTTTTTTTAAAACACAAATCCAGCTTCTTCATCTAAAAGATGGGTTTCATCAAAAATGGGCACATTTTAGAATTATTTAGAAATGATGC
Source organism: Eudiplozoon nipponicum (assembly GCA_029291075.1). Classification (NCBI taxonomy): domain Eukaryota; kingdom Metazoa; phylum Platyhelminthes; class Monogenea; order Mazocraeidea; family Diplozoidae; genus Eudiplozoon; species Eudiplozoon nipponicum. The sequence continues at coordinate 36,332 of JAQBSW010007322.1, forward strand.
GAACAGTGTTGACATTTGAGGTATATGGTTTAGTCTTAAAATTCAGCTCATACGCAATCGATGCCACAAATTGCGGTAAACTTTTATTTAATGTCAAAATGTCTCAATGGACTAATCACCTTTAAACTGCATACAAAAATGCGGCTCCTGTGGCTTAGTCCGATTTATTACTGTTATTGATTTTGTTTAGACAGAAAAACAGTCCACATATGAAAAGTTCCCTATTTATATCCGTGCAGATTGTTAAAAAAAGAAACAAATACGTACAAGTTTGCATAGAGTCAGGATAGTCCCATGGCCATATTAATGCATGAACAAATATATTTGTATATGCGAATCTGGACGTCGATTTATTGAAATCGCTTCCCACGACGAAAGCGTACTACCACACCTAACATTAATTAAAATTCAAAATCGCATCGTGAACTTGTATTAACAAGGGGCTTCTCAGGTCACATGCAACACTTCAGTTTACCTTGGTACTTCTATTTTGAAAATTTTGGACGGATATGTATCGCTTGTGTACTTTTTTTAAGTGGAATAACATTGACTGCACAAAAAGGACACACCGTTTAGCATGAAAATTTATACTAGCTATAATATATATATATATATATATAAATATATATATATATATATATATATATATATTCATATTAATTCTCTCCATGTACAAGAGAATTAAACATGATCAGATAAGCAAGAACTGCTTCTAACAAGTATCTATAAACGAACATCTATTTAAAACAAATTGAAGTGTCAAACAAAATAGAAAAAAATGTAAACATGGAGAGAGTGTGAATTAAGGGAAGAACCAATCAATTGCACGTATCACCACCAGTTCAATCTCACAGTACACATATTCTTGTACTTTTATAAATCCGGCTGCAATTTGCTCATCCATTAAGCTCCTTACATGGATAAATCCTGTTATGGCATTTAGTAAATATCATAAAAGCTACGTCTGGAGAACATACGAGTGAGGTTTCAACGATGTGTTGCGCACTTGCAGACGTGTATTCGCTATTTTATTTAAAACAGGCGTTTAAGTTGCTATGTTCTCTCATTCGAGTAATTAACCGTATGATCAATCGTCCTACTTGAGTTAATCGCCAGCTTCTGCATGTATATTTGTAAATATTATTTCAGGTCAACATTGACGGCTGTTTCTCTCTTCTCTTCCGTTGTTGGTGAAGGAAAGTATGTTACTTTAAATAACACTCGTAGTTTAGCTGCTTCAAATTTGCGTGTTAATGTCGTTTCAACTGTGTTTGCCAGAAACTTCATCCCTATTATTTGGAATGTGCAGATAAACTGCTTTCTTTCTAGTCCCAAACACGTGTGCTTCTTTTGATTTCTCATTTTAATAATTGACTCAATTATAAACTAGGTATTGTATTGTGTAGTTAAGTTTTTATTGAGAACTCGTTATGTATTGGTCGGATTTTGCCGCGGGCAGTGCTCGAACCTAAGCACGTGTGCTTTAGAATTTAGTATAACCATTGGACAATAAATCGGTTATAGTCGTCGTATATTCGTTACCTTTTGAATCTGGGCGAACCAAAGTGTCAATTCTTGAAAAAGAGCCGCGAACTGCTGATTAATTATATTGAAAAGCACGAAAATGCTGTGATGCAAATACTGTGCAGACCAGGTTGTTATATGATAAATTGTTCCATTTAATTTACCATTAGTATCTTTATTAGTAGTACATCTAAGAAAGGCAGACAAGCATATTTTTTATGCTCTTACATGAAATTGATTTTCTTAAGCACTTTACTGGAAACTTAAGGTAATTTTCGTGGTTGTAACCTGTTTTGAAGGACAAGGAAAATATTCTTACTGTACTGTATGTACTGTGCACATTTACTTACGTCACACTTTAATGATATGTTCTCAAGATAGCCTAGGATAATCTCAGCCAACACTGGATATAGGGAGATCCTCATTGCCACACGATCAATGTTTATGAATGCTTCTTTTGAAACAAAACGGTACATCATCCGTGCGTTATAAGGTAAGCTTACGTAGAGTTTGACCTGGCAACAGAGATGGAAATATGTTTTAACATACCGCTTCGATTATAACGTCAATGGTTCATTAAATCGGAACATTTGTAAAAAAGACATAATATCAAAAGACACCAGAAGCTTATTTATAACATTTGTCGTGAATTCTGTTAAAGAACTTAGAAGAATCGTTCAAATGCGTAGAACAGCATGCATTGACTCAGCAATGTTCAGCTGTGCTTAAATGCACACATCAAAATCTTATAAGTTAACGGACTTTGGTTGCGCGGGTGGTGATAACAATTACCATAATCAAGGTCGCGATTTTGATATAAGCACCTGACCCATTAAGTGTGGCCATTTTTATTACCGCCCGCGCAACCAATGTTCGTTTACTTAAGTAAATGATTATTTCAATACCAATACCCAATACAGCGTGGCGTCTGTTTAATAATTACAGATTGGGGATGGTTAATCTTAACTTTTGGTCTATATGAATGCCAAATGGAATCCACCAGTCAACACCTATGTATTACATTATTTTGTTCTATTCAATTCAACTCTACTCTAAGTTCTTATAATAGGTACTATTCTTATCTATCTTTTTCTGCTTTAATAAATGTTATTATATTTTAATCCTATTCTTGTATTCAAGTTTAAACTATAATTTTCTATACTATTTTGTTCATTTCTATTCCATTCTTATCTATTCAATTCTACATTATTCTATTCTAATATATTCAAATCTAATATATTCTATTCTACTTTATCATAATAAATTATATTATAATATTAAATATATTTAAATACTCTATAATGTTAATTTTTATTTTAATTTATTTCATATATTATATTCTATTCTAATCTAGTCTACTCTCGGCAATTACATTCTTGTCTCTTTCAATCGTTTATTTTCTACTCAGTTCCATTCTATTCTGTCGTATTCTATTCTTTTCTATTATATTCTATGAATCAATCTTCTCTATTCTATTCTATTCAGTCATATTCTATTCTAGTTCATTTTTACCTTAGTCTATAATTCGTTTATAATGAATTTTTTGTATACTTTTCTATACCGTTTATATTTATTGGGTTCCATTTTTTACTGCTCTATTTTATCATATTCTGTTCTCTTCTATTCTGCTTTATTTGTTCACATTCTATTCTATTCTAATAAACTTTAAGCCAGTTTGTTTCTTATGTGTCCCACTGTATTCTATTCAATACCATTTTAGTGCTCTCAATTGTATTCAATTATGCTCCATTATGTTCTGTTTTTTCTTCTTCTATTCTATTTTTCTAATATATCCCACATTAAGCTATTCTGTTAAATTTTATTTAATTATGTTTTAATATATCTAATGGCCGATTTCTAGAAAAATGAGCAACTGCATTAACCACGAAAAATGGTATAACCTATTTCGCTGCAAAGTAGAATGTAGTTTCTCTGCGACATCTAGAAGTACGACACTTGACAGTATTATATGCCAAAGAAGTTTACAACATTACGTAGATAACTCTACTAGAAATCTGCAACTATATCTTCCTTAAGCACATTGTATGTTACATCGCACAGGTTTCCCAAATCAGGGCATAATTGTGCACGTAGAAGTAATTCTGATATACGAATTTTTCTATATCTTTATTATGGAGTATATGTGAGAAATTGGAACGTTCAAGGTCACACGTTTTTTAGCTAAATATATAGTGGATTTGCGGCGTATTGTTGGCTCTTACCGATTGGTCCCAAGTAATCGCAAAGCATGTTTGTACATGAGAGTATACCGAATTTTTATGATGACTTTGGCATATTCTTCCGGCCCTACTCTAACTTCCTTGTTACTAAGTACGCAAAAACTATTACATAACAATTAATGCATTCGAGTAAACACATAATAGTTTTGTTCACCTGGTTGTGGAGAACTTGCATATATGCCTTTTTACGCAATTTATTGCGCACAGAATGAGTTTAGTCAGATAGTTCCAAAATAATATCAAACTCAGAAACAGTAAGAAGTGTCACTCAACGTACATATTCGTTCGTACACAAAGGCAGTTCATCGGTAGAACTACACTCGTATGGCTTTATGAAATAACACTCTGTGCTCTTAATAACTTCGGCATATTTTTGTGATCATTTCTGTCTTTTGTCTGCCACAGAATTTCGCCTTATCAATCGTCGCTTGTTCAGTGAGGGTACGGTGCGGCGTGATGGGATGACCGAAATCGCTGCCAAAAGATGGTCACCCCTCACCTCTAGCACTTCCAGCTATACACCAATGTTTCGCTGCTCGTCCAGCGAGGAGGATGTGAAATTGGCCTTCTCAATCAATGTCGAAGTAGACGCAATTTAAGTTCCATAACAGGTTACAATATTGATGAAGCATCAAAGAGCGCCTTATATAACGAATCGAACCGTAAGCATCGCTCTGTATTAATGCCACTTGACGGTAAGCTGTAAAAGACAAAAGCCAGATCGAGTAAACACAGCAATAAAATAGATTTCCAGGCGCTGTAAGCAATAGTGCGTTATTTTTAGTTTCCGGAAAAAAAGAGAATAGACAGTATGCTCGACTTAAAGATTGTGGATTCGGTGTTCAGTGAAATAGACAGACGATTCCAGAGTAGTTTGTCTACGCTACCAAAGGTAGCAGATTCTGTAAAAAAACCGTCCGGAAATCTCGGCAGAAGCTGATCTTTCTTGTGTCACTAGAGATCCTAGGTAAACAAAATAATCAACTTCTAGCAGCAGGGCACCGTTGAAACTTATTGATTGCTCCGGATCTAAATTCAACCTTTTTCAGAAATGCAACAATTGATCAAGTTTAAGCAATCATTGCTTGCGCAAATGGTAAAAACAATTAGTTAAATCAAGTTTACGAGCTTATTATAAACACGAATACCCATATATATATATATATATATATATATATATATATATATATATTCATAGTGTCCCTTTCCGTAGTAGCAGAAAGAAAAAGAAATTTTTCCAGATACAACAACATTTACTTTCTCATATTATTCTCAAGTATTTAAATGAACATCTATTGATATATAAATCGAAAGGAAAAACAAGAAAGAAAAATTTAAACATGGAAGAGTGCGAAACCAACAAATTACACTCCATATTTATATCTTCGACCGTTTTTTTCCTTTCAATCTATATAAAAAATATGTTCATTTTTCGATACATGAGAGGAAAATTAGAAAGAAAAGCTTCTTGTATCTGATAAAATTTCTTTTTCTTTTTATACATGAAAACAGTACTAACAT
>JAQBSW010007323.1:0-41613 GCA_029291075.1 Eudiplozoon nipponicum
CTATTTTTATTCTATTATATTAATTAATTGTATATTTATGTGTTATTAACATGGAGGCTCAAGTTAAATTTAAGGACACTGACAGTTTAGTACAAGGAGTCGTAGATATGAATTTGATAGATATGGAAAAGGAAGCTATCTTATGAGACACATAAAATCACATTAGGACAAAATCGGACTTGGCGTCAGTGGGGCTCTCATCAGCTAATAGGTCTAAAGCCTCTACACGACTGTTCAACTTTCGTTTATCAGTCAGTATCACAAATTCAGCGAGTCCGCAGTCACACCTATTTTCTTGTTCCTGCGCATCCAGTTATACGTAACCAATCAGCTAATAATCAGATTTATAATGTGACAACCATCTCGGTGATGCCACCGACCTTCTAAAAGTCTAGTCAAATACTTTGAACAGCAACCAGCACATCTTGCTTCATCACATCTACTTGTCCACGTGCATCTGTCCAAAGGATCACCAGCCAATGAACATGACACGAAGGGTGGTTTCTAGAAGGACCTCTTGACATCCACAGATTGCTAGTACACACAAACTCTCATACAATTGCCAAAATTCCCCCAGGTCCTATTTATGGCCGCCAAGAGTAACAGCGTAATACGAAGTCTGATCTTGTCCTTTTAGTAACAATGCACGACAATTTAGCTGGGACATTACAGGAGTAACATCTGTTTAAAAATACAAATAACAACATTACAAAATATGTATTAAAGTGTTTTTTGATATAATTGAAAAAGATGTGTAAATAATATGTTTTGATTCTTAAAAAAGACTATTTCGGTAACACTCTAAGTTTTGACGCTTTGGTGTTTAAAGCGATAATTTATGCAATTTCATAATACAAACCACATACTTCTTTATTTTTATCTCTTCCTTTTATTTTAACTAATGATTCACATAGTTGATTAATGTGGGCCGAAAGACAGAGAGTGTTAGAAAATGCGGCTCGCAATGTCGAATATAGGACAGAAGAATGTCCTTCTGAACCAGGAATCGCCAATGATTTAGATCCTTGTTACAATAAGCCATCTATTGGAGATAGTAATTATTTGTATTTTTATTTGTTAGTCAATTGCAAGGGTATTACTGGATTTGGTCTTGGGCTCGCTAGGTTTGATTTTATTCTGAATATGTTCAGTTTATTTAGTGAAATAATCATATTACGTCCTTTTATTGTTATCCGACATCAATGCCAGGTTCATTTTGCTTGATTTTATGTACCAGATTAGATATACGGGTGAGAAGCTGCATCTTTTACCCTTTTCCTTAATTCCAGTAATTAAGAATTATGTTTCTAACCAGGTAATTAAAATTTTTATCGTATTTTTAAAGGGATTTAGTTCGTTATGGAAAGGGTTAGGTAGTGTATTTTCGATAGAAGGTCTATTCTTGGTAATAGAAAATATTCTTTCGGAGATTACTTATCTGCCAAAGTATATTGTATTCATTTATAAAATTTCAGGGAAGTAACAAGGCATAGTAGTTTCGAGCGCATTTTTTCTCATCTTGTCTTAAAATCGTAAGTGTATTCTTCTAAATTTAAGAGCTTCGTATGCTTTGCTATCACCTTTTTTTGCAGCTAGCGCTGTTGAAACTGTGCAGGTTACTTTACTATTTTCTAAATCATTAAGGCTGACGGGGCATCTGATCCACCAACATTGATTTCTTGTATTCGCGTTGGGCTTCAGAGATTACTTTCTCGCAACACAGGTTTGACTCGCAGGAATTATTCATATATTAATGGACGCCTAACCAGTCATTTACTCCCAGTGTGGCGCATTGGTCCACCGTATGTCATTTTAAGTGTTACGCGTTATGCTTTGAAAAAAATAATTGGGCATGCAGTAAATGCCTACTTGGGCGATTATGAAGATCAAGACGAACTTGATGCAGAAATACAAAGAAACTTAATGGTAAATTTTCTTGTGACAAAATAATAGTCCGATTATATATTGATTATTTGATCTCATTTTTGTATTTATGTTGTATTCCTTGGATCCAAACCACATCCGTTCAATCAATTAGAATACACTATCAGAAAATGTCCAATAAGTAAGACATCTCATCACGTAAATATGTCCATCATTTCAAATGAATAAGTGTCGATATTTTTTATGAGCTTTATCAAAGCGTGAACATATTGCAGTAATATCACTGCGTATGCTAAATCGAAATATCGATGCAATTTTTATAATAAATACAAAATAATGTATTTTTAATTAATAGTATTTATAAAATAGATAATAATAGCAGTAATAATACATTTATTTGGAATCAAAGGCCAACAGGCCCGACCATTGAAATAACAAATCAAAGGTAGGATATGTGGAGGTGAATGAAATTGTGACTAGCAAAGTATTTAACAACAGTGAAGGGAGGAGTTGAGGAAGAGAAGTGTTTTCATCAACTTCCTGATAGTTCAATCTGGTGAAAAAAAGAGATTCCATTTGACTAGACAAGATCAATTGGTGTTCAGCCCATGAAGTGTCCGAGCATCAATGCGGGGTAGGCTGGATTCGGACAGATGAGTTTGAGCGTGAGATCGAAAATGATGGCGGACCGGAAGCAGACGTCGACCGGCGGAGTTCTTTGTCGTGGATATTGAATTTCTGAAGTGTAGTATTAACCAGGATGGAGTCGACTATATTGAAGCTAGTGTTTCGTGCAGGGATCACTGACAACCGTTGAACGAGGTTATGACTGATGGTAGACGAGGAGAGTTGATGTCCGATGCGAACCGTCAGGTGGTCCAGCGGGCTTTTGAGTTTCTGGTCATTTGCTGAAAAAGAAAGGAAAAGGATTGGTTGAGCAAAACGTGGTAAAGTATCCACTATATGGATATGATAGAATGAAAAATGAGAATAGAAGTGGTATCAGGGTGTTAAGAGTGAGAGATTTAAAACCAGAGCGGAAAAGTGGAAATTAGATGATAATAATAAGTTTTTACGAGAATATCTAGCCCGATAATTGGGAACATCAAGGTTCAATTCAAATGTAACATTATGCGTGTAGATACTATAGTCCTATTAGCTGATGAGAGCCACATAGACGCCAAGTCTGTATCAGCTTTACTGAGCTAATGAGTTAATGTATACGACTCCCTGTACTATACTCTTAGTGCCCTCAAATTCAAGATTAACTTCAAGGTTAATCACACACACTTATATATATATATATATATATATATATATATATATATATATATATATATATATATATATATTACTAGCCGAGGTACCCGGCGCTGCCCGAGATGAATTAATAATAAAAGGCTTTAATTTCATATTTTTAAACCTCAATAAATTCTTTACATAAGAAAGTATCGGCGATTAGAGGCTGTATAACATAAACATAATTGTGATAAGCACAACTCCATCATTATATGTTCGGAATACAGGTTATCGATGTTTAAATAATAAGTTGCCCTTTATGGAGTTGAACCTCAAGATTAAATAGTGAATTTTTATTTCTCTGAATTCCATGGTTACATCTGGTTAATAATTGATGAGAATAAGTAATTTGATATTGGCTAATAATTATATGAAACAACTTTGGAGTTTGTTTAGTAACTTTTAACAAAGCGACTTGTTAACTTCAACATATGTGCACTAACATAGCCAACGTAAGTAAAACACCAAGAGACTGATTCGTTGGATTATATATTTTTAACTGAAAGACCAATCAAAATGTTCCATAATATAAAAATTATATCTTTAAAAACATTATTCTATACAATAGAAAATATTTATTTGTGTGCCTTTAAATATACAACACAAGATGTAAATTTGGCAACATGAAAAGTGTGTGAAATAAGGGAAACAACCAATCAATTGCGTGCGTCACCTCCAGTTCAAGCTCAATGCCTGAGTATGCTTCTTCTGCTTGCATAAATCCGGCTGCAATTTGTTTATCCATAAGGCTTCGTATGTGGTTAAACCAGTTCCGATATCGCAGACTACCGACTCTTGCATGTTTTAATTTATTCAATTTTGTTACTTAAGTAGCATGATGATTAACCTTTTTTGTATTATGGTAGAATATACATTTATATTGGGGTTCAAGTGTCAAAAAGTCATCTTGCACACGACCAATTTGATTCATATATAGATAGCGACCTACCCAGGAAGTGGTAGAATTGGTTTAGTAAAATTGGTGTGAATCGGTCTAGCGGGAAGAAACTGACACAGTTACAAACAAACAAGCAGACATTCATTCATATATATAAATGTTAACAGCAATTTGCTTGAGAAAATCACGCCAGTCTGGTTCGGAATACAGAAACTTAATTAACTCCAAATTGAAACATATATTTTGGTATGTTCTATAAATTAAACTAATATTTTCTTTTTTACTAACATTCGTTCCAATCAGCCACGGTGGTTTAAAGTGATTAATAGTTATTTCTTTAATTTTGTCGGAGAAAATATCCTCCTCTACATGCACCACCTAAAAAAGGCGTCCAGTAAAGACATAATCATTGTTCTTCGTCTAACGTTGAATCCCTCCTGAGCCAGTTGTGCATACGAGTGCACCTGATGTCAACGTTGCGCATTGTTTATTTGCCTCTTGAACTGCTACTTTATCTGACGTTAATGGAGCGTGATGATCTTGTAACTAGGTTGAGCATTGTGCCGATGCTGCGGACAGCGCGTCTTGTGGGAGTTGCTGGTTTGACTTATGTGCCTGCGTAGTTGGATTGCACACAGCAGACTCGTCCATGAAACGATGGTCCTTTAACTCATCTAGTCCTACGGTCTTATCGCCAATCCAGATAAACTGGGGAATTCACCGATCCAAAGTAACTCATACATCCATGCCATTTACTTCTACGACGACATTTTTGGTCTGCCGTCCTCTTGAACTTATACGGTCCTTTGTAAAATGGAGTCAGGCAGTTCTTCCTATTGTTATTAGCTACATAACCATACTATGTCGATCTTAGATAGGAGGACCAGCATTTTTTTAACTTTCCTAGTCTTTGTCGGAGCTAAACGACATATCTTATCTCTAAGTGCTCCAATAAACCAATTTATGCAACTAGAAGCCCAATCAAAATTACTTGGAGCGTCTATTAAAGGATCTCTAGGCAGCCAGCTCGTTCCACTAGTACACCTCAAGGCAGCTTTCAGTTCATGAGGCAGCTTTTCTACCATCCCATTTGCACGTGGATTGTATGCACTAGTATGCAGTACATTTATTCCCATGATGTTGAGAGATCTTATGAAACGCTCTGACGTAAATTGACTCCTGGAACACCATAGCGCGATAGCTAATTATATAGGAAATTGAACAAGACTTCTTGCGTTGTCATATCCTTCGAAATTGCTACTTCAAATTGACGACTAAAACGATCAGATATTGTCACCAAATACTTTTGACTGTTAACTTCGGGCATCTCGACAATGTCAATATGTATATGTTTGAACTGCCTGGTTGGTATACCAATATTCCTTATCTCGGTTCTAGTATGTCTCCAAACCTTACAGCTTTGACACTTGGCACAGGCTCTTACCCAAGCCCGTATGTCTTTAGTCATATGCGGCCATACGCATCTGTCAGTAATTGGTAGAAGGGTGGCTTTTACGGACGGTTGTCCAAAATCGGGTAATTGTTGAATTATTTGGCGCGTAACTCCAACGACACATAATCGGGGTTAGTCTCTGGACGTTTCGCATAACAACCACTTGCCACTCAGGAGTTTTCTAGCAAATCCGAGTCTCAGTCAATATTAACGTGCAGAGATCAGATCCTTGCGCTTCCTCGATTTGCTTGACTAAATTGTTAGGAAAATCATCTCGATTCTTCAATGGACCGTGACGTATTAGCTCGAGGTCTGCTAAGTGCATCTGCTATCACATTATCTTTACCGTTAATATGAGAGACAGTGAAGCTGAACTGGGAATTCATCCTGCAAGAGTAATGAAGCCTCCCGAATTTACTAAGTATGCTTCACAATGGCTTGTGATCTGTGAATAACGAACTGATGATGGTCTAAATAACGCTTATATTGTGGCACTGCAGCACTCAAAGAAAGAAGCTATTTGCCAAAATTATCATTACGTTTTTCTCGATCATGAAGCTATCGGCTATAAAACCCAATTGGTCTTATAATATCCTTGTCTCTTTGCTGAATCACTGTCCCTATTGCAACATCTGAGGCATCTATGATTAGCTCAAATGGCTTCTCGCAATCTACTGGTGTTAGTGTGGTTATATCACTTAGCAATTTTTTTAGCCTTGTGGAATTTTGTCTTTTTGGACTCCTGCGGTGAGTGGTATAAGGCTTTACTCCATCGCTATCTGATAGTACGCTTTCTGGAGATCAGAGTCTAATAAAACTCATGTCACATTATGTCTCGGAGCAGAGAACTCTTGTTAGAGAGAAGATAAGGATCAAACTTAGTCACTGAGTTTAATTGACGATAATTCCCATAAAACCCTCCATTGTTCCACTTAAACAGAATATAACCCTCTTGTCGTCTGTCTTGGTGCTATCCTCTATTGTCACACATTTTTTCCCGTAAATATGATTTCTATATGCACATGCACATCAAGGAGCCTTCGCAATGGAACTACCCTACGGCTCCTAATATCGGGGGTTTTATGTTCTTCACGGAGAGGAATTTCTCTACGCGGGTTTGGTGCTTCCGTTCCAACTGGGTCCAACTAAACATGGGTATCTGCAGCCTTCTCCTTGGGACATAGTACTTCGTCCATATTCACCATCCGCGCGGCCTGTCGAAACGTTGATGCGAGTGACTCTTTTGACGCCTGAAATCTCTATACTACGATTGCGAAATAATTCTCGCCATATCATAAATTTTTCGAGTTATATTCACGAATTTACTTAAATTGCGCATATTTACACTTAATGTCAGGATAGCTTTTGTATTTGCCCTGGCCTGCTGCACCGTGACTCTGTCTGCTGTTACAGCATGTACCTTTGGTTCCTGCTGTTTGGCCAATCACCATTCATCGTCTCAAAAATCTCTAATATGGCTCTAAGCCTGGCTGGTAGCTCAGCTGCAAAAATAGAATTCACCACATTTTGAGATATATTTAGTCCGCAAGCTTTCATACAAAGGCGTTCATAAAATACTGATGGAAGTTGACGCCACATTATTTCTAGGCGCAACGATGCGCAAATTTTTGCCGACCTTCTAGGATGATATATTTTTTGAATTTCGGCCATTAGCAACTCAAAGGTATTTTGCTGTCCTTCTTTTACAGTTTTGTTTCTAAAACTGCCCAAGGTGCTTCTGAAATTCTTTGGTAGGGCCATCCATGCGGCAGCAAATTGCTACATATGGTTCACAATTAGGTAAGCTTTAAATAGCATTTGGGCATCTCCGACCAAATCTGACTGCTTTTCGGATTTATACGGTAATAGACTGATAATGTTTAGTCTGGCGCGATCGCCATATTTTGTAGAGGCTGTAGTCATATTACCTGATGAGAGCCCCATCGACGCCGATTCTGTATCAGTCTTCGTGAGCTGATAGGAATCTGATGAGTCTGTATTCTCATCCATATCTATCAAATTCCCTGTAACATGTTATTAGTGTCCTTAAATTTAAGACAAACATCCAGGTTAATCACACACCCACACACCTATATATATATATATATATATATATATATATATATATATATATATATATATATATATATATATATATAGTTAATCATGTTATAGGCAAAGGACTGTGTACTTCTTGCGCAACACTGCACTCAAATATTAAACCTGGAATGAGCTTAGACGCGAAAAGTAGAATATTTGAATTACCTGTTCCTGAACGATCCCAATATGCACAAATGAAGACGGAAACTGGTTTAAATAGGAATAGAGTTTGAAGATCTAAATTTGTAAAACCGAACCGATAAACGAAGTGGCAACAGCCATTTGTTAGAGAAAATCACGCCAGCCAGTTACGGAATACACAAACCCAAATTATGCATAATTCAACATTGTATATACTGGAAAAGATTGAAACAAAGGATGTTATAGAAATTAAACGACTAATTTCTCTTATAATGACATTCGTACCCATCAGTCACGGTGGTTTAAATTTATCAATAATTGCGACTAATTTTGTCGAAGAAATATCCTCCTGTACAATGCATAAGTGAGAGCCCTGACTAGCAATTGTTTATTTGTAATGATATCTAATATAGTGCATCGTTTCTCCAATATACTAATACAGATAATAGATAGAAAAAGTTCAAGTAAATATTTTACTGATCATACTCATCCTGATCTTTCGTTTAACCATAAGAAAATATTTTCATAATAAAAAAAAGGATCGCATATTTAGCCTAGTTTATTACATAACAATTTAATAAACATAACTAAATATGTTTACCGAATTATTTCCCACTAAATGAGGTGAGATCGGCGATTGTCCAGAACTTGTTTCTACTCCATGAATCTTATAGGATTCATATAGGCATCAGTCCGATTTAAGTGGCATAATTTTATAAAATGACACAGCCTTCTAAACCACAATGTTTGCTGTGATACAAAATTTAGTCATCTGGCATATATGGTGCAGGACACATGGCTAATAGGTTTCACAATTTTTCGTTGTACAGTTTCTATATTGTTTGACTAACCTGTTATTGGGTTGTAGGCGGCGGTGGCATATTTTTAAAATCGGCCTGATCCAAATAATATACATATGTAAGTTTATACCATTCGATAAGATGTGTAACTTTATTAGTGCCCATCCGTTCTTAGCACAGCCAACTATTCGTGTAATGTCTCAGCTGAACCTTACCACTGAATACTTATGCCTAAATCCTTGATTTTTATGCTGAAGTTTGATCTCAATGACATAATTAATCTCAGCATAATGAAAATAAACCAATTAAATTCTGTACTTTTACCGATTTTTAACGCTTTTTCTACTATTTTCAACCTTGCTGTTATTCAATACCTACTCAGGCCATACAAATCAAGTGTTAAGCTTTTTTTAGAGAACTCTATATTTTTTGATCTGGTAGAAAGATGGCTCTTAGATCATTAGCAAATTTGTAAACTCGACCATTCAACATCTTGGAATGGAAATGAGCAAATAGGATTTTTTTTAAATTGGTCCTAAGCTTCATCCCTGTTAAACTCCAGTTATGACTTTTAGTGCTCTTTATCTCAAATTATTTACTAGAGTTCGCATTCTTATATATAAATGATGCCTAAGTATGATATATTTTTCATGGTTGTCACCTACATTAAAATTGGGTAGTATAAGACTCACTCGTATGTCTGAATGGGTCCACGTGCGCATCATAGCTTTTGGTTAGAAACCCTTAGTGATATGGCATCGAATCGTGCTTAGTGGCGATCTTGTTGCAGATGTCTAGTGGGATTATCTTCGTAAATTTCTTCTCTTAGTAGGGCAAAGTTAGCTACGAGGTTTGGTTTGTTTATCATGTGATACAGTGAAAGCCGCAAGTAAGATGTATTGCTGATGTTGCCTTGTTCCAATGCTGACTTTTCCATAATGGTTTGTGGAGAGATTTAGTCTACCTTATTTGTGTGAGTTATCTTTGTAAATATACTTATAGTAGCGAGGTATTCTATATTTTTTTCTCTCTCTATTTCGTAAATCTCACTAATAATCAATGTCTAAATTATTATTTCTGTTGTTATTTTCCCCTCGCTTCTTATGGTTATATGGCAGTGAAACATTAGTCACTTTTGGCTTTTGTATGGCAGGGCATGATGATGATAATAATATAATATGGTTCCTAAGATATTCAGATCAATATTGAATGAACTAGTCGCCTTTATAATAGCATCGAAAGATATAAAGTCAAAAGCTTTTGAGATATCAATGAAGACTATTAATGCATCCAACTTTTACTTATCCAGCGTAAATAAATGCTTCCACATGGAGAGCGTGTTATTAATTTTGGATGTTAGCATGAATCAAATTCACCCGGTAACATAAATTCCATATGATCAAGGGCCAATAATAGAAATTAGTCCATATTTTGTGTTACAAGCATAATTCAGTTGTAATTTCTTTGTTTTTGGAATTGATACTGTACTATGATGTGTTGCCAAATCTCTTATTTAGTTCATAATAAACTAACTGACTCGTCCCGTGCTGCTGCGACCTCACAATAATCCGCAAACTTGCAGAGATTGTCCTTGCGCTTTGTTGATGGTCATCGCAAAAGCAAGTCTCACCGGAAACTGTAAACGCTTGAATTCAAACGGCAAGTCTGTTGGGATAAATGGTATACGTGGCAACAGTACATCTTCTCCCTTGCATCACCGAAGTTTTGAACTATTAAGACGCAAATAATTCCTCATGTGTGTATTATATGCGTTATAGCATTGTTAAAAGTGCTCGATTTGAATTGCTTCTCGTAATGTTTATTGAGTTGAGCTTTGGAAAAGTCATGTTTACATAAGAGGTTAAGTAAACAAAAGTTCCTACGCATTGGGGTTCAAGTGTCAAAATATCATCTTGCACACAACCAATCTGAATCATATATAGATAGTGACCTTCCTAGGAAGTGGTAGAATTGGTGTAGCGAAATTGGTGCGAATCGGTGGAGTCGTTTTCATTTTATTTGCGGACATACATATATACAGCCAAACATTCATTTTCATATATAGAGATATATATATATAGATATATATATATATATATATATATAGACTAAATAATAATAATAATAATAATAGATACATAATAAATTATTTACTGTGTGGATAAATGATAAATTTTTATTTGCCAACCAAAGCCATCTGGTTGGACAATAGAAATGATGAAACTTTAAATCAGAAGTAGTATTATCAATAGTTGAATGAGAATATGATTAGCTATTTTTATCGATGAGGACCTTAGCTTTGTATATAGTAGGTTTCACGGTATAGTTTTCTGTCCCGAAGTCGATTAAGTTGATCTATCTGATGAGTTTTGACCTGACTTAGTTAAAATGTAAAGATAAGTCCAGTGACTTCGTAAATCTGATGCCTAAATACCTTACTGAATCAACAGTCATTACATAAAGGGCAAGGTTTTTAGTCGGCAGAAGAGTAATAGAGTCGGAACTCAGTTTCATTAAACAAGATTTATCTGGATTTGGTTTATGACAAAACACGCTAAGATGAGCTTGTACGAAGATAGCAATTGAGAGGTTAGGGATGTGAGCGGCTGAACTACTGAATACTACTACGATATCAACGGCATATTTAAATGGTTTGAATAGGTTATTTGCATCCTGAATTTGTTTAAATGCTTTTTCGAAAGTATAGGACCAAGTAATGCGCTATGGATAACTCAAAACAGATAGAAGCTTGTCTCGATTAACTAATGAAGACTTATTGTCGTGGATCGATTGTGGAGTTCGAATCTAAAAAGCTTAAAAACAATACGGCAGATGCCATTTCTTGACAAGACGGATTTAATTACTTAGAAAGAGAATGGAAGTTTAAATACATAAATATTTTACTTGGAAAATGGTCTTATTCGTTATTCGAATATTATAAAACGAAAAGTTAAATGTTTGAACTCTGTCTAAAATGGATTATTGAAAAGTCTATGATTATCACACATTGTTAATAAAATTCTCTATTATTAATGGAAATCTGAAAGTAATTCTTTATTTACGAATACATTAATTATATAATATGCGGTACAGTTTATAGGCATTCTTCCTCCATATCCTAACTTGCCTGAACTGATTTAGAGAATAAGTAGTAGATAAGTTGGATAATATGTATAATTGACAGAAAAAGGTAGAAGCATGAACCTAAATACAGCGGCACACACGAGTTGTTTGCTTATATTCAGTTCGTATACAAATTTATTTATTCTATTTAACTGTTTAAGAAGGGTGTTGAAACGGACGTGTAGAACCCAATTCTATTGCAATATAGAAAATTTCGTAAAGCATTTTATACATCGTGCAACAAATGCCAGGATGCGTGAAATGCACACGCGGAAGTATATTCTCCAAAACGCTACCAGTTTATATGCATTTTGTGAATTTATGTCTTTGTCTATTTACTTGCAGAGAAAGAATGTTGCAATTTACCGTTTGCACAATGCTTGACTAATTTTCTTTTTCTGCTTTGAGAATCCGTCTAGTTTAGACTGATTACTATACACGACATGCTCTGAGTTTGCAAAATCAGTTCTCCATTTTGCTGGCTTTTTTTTGTTCTGAAATGCTCTTGAATTCTCTTCTTTAGTAATCGGCCAGTCCTACATACATATCGTTCTGAGGGCCTATTGCATGCTTATGAAAAACAAAAATAGACTGTTTAATTACAAGAAGTTGTTCAGGCGTATGTTCGTTTAGTAAGCGATTTGTTGAAAAGAACATATTTGGAATGCGAGTAGCCTTTATTGTTAAGTAATTTTGCATATGTGGTCCTTTAGTTGGTTGTGGGTTCACTGATTTTCTTTCGTTGCTTATATTTGTTTGATTCAATAAATCTTTCGGAATACCCACTTTCTAATAACAATTATTATCAGAACATATTGGCTCTTGGTATTAAATTTCCTTGAGCTGGTCTTCTTTGATCTGATGGATAAATTGCGTATTAGATTTAATTTGACTTGCTAATTCGGATTGTGATATGATAATAGATATTCTGTCTGGTCAGTTTATGCTTTCTGAATATTTTCCGCTTTAAACTTCGCGGAGCCTATGTGTAAACTTAATGAGTTTGATTCTCGCAAACCAGCTATTAAAATCTTTGAGCAGGTAATTTATTTATACATTTTCATTGATAATCATCATATGCATACCTCCGTTATGAATGTGCTTATTTTTGAATACGCCATTGCGGTTTTGAAGTTTCTAGATTGAACATGTAAACATTAACTATTACTCTCTAACGGACTGCCGACGACACTTCATTGTAAGCGTGATATATTGACAATTGTAGTTAAATTGAATATGTAGATGAACTCGATAGTTTTATCGTTAGGAATACTTGTAAAGATTTGTCTGGTTCTCAAATAGTGTGATATTTAGTCACAACGTCGCTTACAAAACTATTTCACAGCTTAATTTTTATTGGTGTAAGGATTTAGCAAAAATTTAAACTGCCAATTTGTGGTGTGGATTTTTGGTCATTGATATAATTAGTCGTTCCAAAACCTTGCTGTAAATTCTGGCCGCATGCTGGCTGTTTGATTTAGCTTGTGAAAGACAGCGTATCAAGTTTTTGATTGTGTTAGGATTCATTACATTCGTTCTTTGTTAATTGCTTCAACTGCCTTTTTAATGATACACCATATTTAAATCTTAGCCATGTCTGACCTGCTTTTATTAACTTGACACGTCTTGAGCTGCTGTAGATCTTCAACAATATCGCTAATTCCATCAATATAATTACTATATGGCTTCACTAATTGAATTTCATTGTCGTTTCTCAATTCTTAAATCATTTAGTTTCCCCTCTTATGAAATTGAATCGTTTATTTTACTTTACAATTGTGATATTCTACCGTCATTTCGACTTTCAGTAGAGTGTATAAGTCTGACATTCCTAATTTATAATCGTGATATGAAGCTTGAAATGCAGATTCTTTTTGTACATGTGTTGTCTAGTTAAATTCTCTCGTTTAAAAGGCTAAATTTGGAATCAAGCACTAAATTTTTTGTCATTTTAATAAAATTACACTGACGAGAATACAGCAGAATTTGTAGAAAACAAAACTAAGATAATTGTGAAATACCATGTCGCAAGCAGAATTAAATTTAAACTACATCTAATATTTGCTATTTCTTTAGTGGTTATCACTTCACTAAAGATATTTTTACTGTAGAATATTTTGTAGTTTGGTGGATTACGCAGTAAACTTTGTAAATTTGTTCATTCTAATATAGTGTAGGCTTTGAAATATCAGTTACTTAATTTATTTTAAGAATTTACATGATCATGTGCTTACATGTATTGCATCGACTATGGTTTTGGCAGCCACATCGTTAAAGAATTTAGCTGCCGAAAATGGTGTATTGGTCCAATTGTTACTGGTGATCGACCCACGATTTTTTGAAATTATTTCGCAGAATTTGGAAGAACATTAATTCAATTACCATTTTAATTAATATTTAAAAAAAATAATTTAAATTATTGTAAATAGGGTATAGACGAACCTTATCGAAGCAACCCAGTTCTAGGTCAATATGATGGGGTTCAAATCGGCATAACAAATTCTGAACAAGTTCGAACAACTGTAGATGCAAGTAAGCCAGCAGACGATTGGCAAATTCTTCATACACAACGTCAAGAAACTGCTCTTCAGGCGATGTACACCAAATATTATCGCGAATTACTCTCACAAATGGTAGCCAGTCTGGCAACCGACATAGTTTGTTACCCGTTTGAGACGTTGGTGCTTCGTTTATGTATTCAAGGCACACGCGTAATTGTTGATGACTTAGACAATGGGGAACATGCAATTTCTGTTAGCTCGGCCTACCGTGGCTTTTTTGATGCACTTGATGCTGCTTTGAGTTTGCCAGATGGATTTTTGGGCCTATATCGCGGATTTGGTGCTCTCATCCTTCAATATTCACTACATTATGCTATCTTGTGTTTTGTGCAATATGCCTACGAACGTCTACTTTGTTCACATATTTCGATTAGTCCAACTATGTCTGGTAGTGGAGGTCTCATTGGGAATGTGCGACAGTCTTACGGAACGAGAGCTCGCTCACCATTTATGTGGAGGAATGACGATGAAGGTAAACTACTGTCAATAAAATATTTCTAATTTTTTTAATGTATATATGCGTACCAGCGTACTTCGCACAGTGATTTGGCAAATAACCTATTTAATAAGATCCAATTACATATGTATCTCTAATTGAATCTGTTTACCGCTTGATTCTCTAAGATATTTCTATTAAAGTGCATCATAAGTGGTAGCACTGGCCAACTTCGGAGGTTTCTGCGGTTTATGAGTACACCTAAACATTATTGTTTACCTGGTGTCATCATCATGTCCAGCCATACAGAAGTCAAAAGTGATTAAATGCTGTAATCATTGCGAAACTGCAAGGAGTGAAACAAGGTATAACAAAAACAGAAATAATATTTTAGGCAAAAATATTATGGGAGATTTTACGAGAAAGAGAGAGAGAGAAGGGGATTACGTAGCTACTATGAGTAAATTTATCAGGATAACTCCTAGAAATGAGGCAAATTAAACCTCTCCACAACACCATTTTGGCCAAGTTAGCATTTGAACAAGGTAACATCAGCAATACAGTTTCATTGCGGGTTTCACTGTATCACGTTATAAACAACCATTACCTGGTGTAATCATCAATGTATTAGTGCAACTGGGCAGCTCTGACAGCATGGAGTGTTTATCATCACAAAATCCTGTGTATTGTAAAGAAAGTGTAATATGGAGTTAAAGGCTCTACGTAACAAAATGAAGATGTAACGTTCAATGTTGTATGATAATTTAGACGTAATATGGCTGTATTTCATGCATGCTGTGATCTTACACGTTTTTTAGTTATTTTCTTTGCGAATTGTTGGCCTCAGCTATATAAACGGGAACTGTTTTATTGCCTTTTTCTTTAACTCCGAATAAGGTTGACTTTTACCATTTATACTTTTCATATGTGCACTGGAACAATTCGCCCCTCCATTTACTGTACTGGAGAGAGAAGTGCTTGAACTTAAACTCCATTGGGGGTATGGAGCTGAAAGGATGTGTCGGATAAAGGGTGATTGAGTTATATGTGGTTATTCAAAATTCATCGGGCATTAAATGCCAATATTGTTATTATAACCTTGAGGAGAAGAAGACCTTTCGTCAAAGTAATCCAGGAAAAACAAGCGGTTTCGACATTTACAAAATGAAACTATGTATGTCATTTTTTCTTGGTTTATACCGCATTAGAGTTACATTGAAACCTTCGTTAACTAGTGTTCATGCAACATTTGGGTATTTAACTAAACAATATTAATAGAAGAGTAAAGTAAATCATTTCAATAAACACCATTATTGCCAAGGCAGATTTAATGCAAGGCAACATCGGCAATAACGTTTCCCTGCGATTTTCACTGTTTCACGTCATAAACCCATTTGTTTATCAAGATTAATTGACAAACTGATCTGATATTGTCGTGTTGCGCTTTCTTACAGAACGAAAATTGCATTAGGTTTCCGCATTCTATTTGCTAGGCTACTGAAGCAATTCTAGTCGAAAATATCAGTGAACTTTTGCTCACACTTAATTTTAGTCTCACGAACCAATGTACACTCGAATTGGAAATATGTTGTTTTGTATCGTTGAAAAGATTAAACGGTGATTTCTGCTTAATTTTGTGTCATAAGCAACGATCTTCTGAAGCAGTGAAAAAGAGACTCAGCTGGTCGTTTATTTTATTTTTTGACACTTGAAGTTACCGCTGGTTTCATAATTTAGGCTATTTAAAAAAATAATATTGTAATTTTTTGGTTATATTGTCGAATATTATGGCTTGTTTTTGTTGACTTTATTATTTATTAATTTTGGTATTTTGCTTGGTGCAGACAAATCTGATTTCCTGTATAGCTATAACATGCACGGAATCTTGATAACAAATTATTGATTTTGCCACAAATGATTATTATTCATATTGATATTACGGGAAGGATCTCAATTTCGTCACAGGTAAGTTTTTGCAAGGTTCTCTGTTTTCAAGGTTTTCACTTTCATACAAGTTCTAGTAGCTATCTTTGGGACGGTCAGCTTGCACACTTTGTTGTAATAAATACTTTTTAATATATCTGGTTTTAATATAATGAACAACAGCAGTAGGTGAGAGATTACAGTTGTTCTAAATATGTTGATCATGCCAGTCCTATCGGATATCCTAATATGGAATTACAGGGTAGTGATAAATTAACATCTACAAAATAGGGTGACCGCGCCAGGATCAAAGTAAAATTTGGTAAATTTTTATATGAGAAATTAATTAATAACTATATTATATAATTTTAAGTACTGTAGTTTATGAATGCGAAATGTCGGTATTGGGAAATAACTCTCAATTTGTAGTTTGAAAGTTTCACGCCTGGTTTGCGGTAGTTACATTAGTGGGCGTTTTCTGTTTAGTGAGATTGTCTATATTCTTTTTTAGCTTGAGTAATGTCTCCTTATATGAATGTATATATATATATATATATATATATATAATATATATATATATATATATATATATATATATATATATATACAACCCTAGTTAACATGTAACAACAATATGTATCATGTTTCTGATTTATTTTTAAGATATCAAATAACTGTATTGTTTATATTTATGATATAAAAACCACCTCCTGACCAACTTGCTCCCAAAAATCATTTTTGCATCGTACAATTATTCTGGCATAACCGGTTATTATTGATATAAAAATTATGAACAGCTTGTCGGCATTAAAAATCTATATGTATATATTGAGTTATAGTTTTACTCTGTCATGAACCGATTTTTGTAGAATAAATGATCTAGTCTTTCTAGTTTTTCACCTCCATCTTACTCATTTTGTATTATATTACATAAATTCATCGCCAGTGCTCTCTCGTGGTGGAAGCACAGAGACACTAAATGCTTTTCGCTACACCCCGTTGTCTTCAATCGGGGTTTCTCGTGGTGTTGGCGTAACAGAGACACACGATCGTTATCCTAGTGGTGGTGCTGTTGGAAATAACTACAATACAGAAATACAAACTGGGACAGTCGGTATCAATCAGAATTACACCAATTCATTTGCAGAGGTGTCGCGCACTAAACCAAAAAGAAATGAGTTTTTCGGTGTTGGTGTAGAACCGATTTCAGAAACTGCTGTCTCTGACTGGCCTAGGCTAACAGCGAGGCAGATTAAAAGTGACGTACTCTTGGCAACTGATTATCCTCAACCGCCGTAATCATAGAAAATTTTCATTATACACCTAAGAAATTACATGAAAAATGGCTGATGATAATATTTTTAGAGAGTATTTTGACTATTGGCTAGTACTGTTTACTTTGTTGTTGCTGAAATATTGTATATAAATTAAAGTTGCGTTGATGATTTAAATAATGAGATTGTTGCTTATATCAAGACCGCAACCTTTATTTAAAAAGAACAATTACAATTATAACTGAGCACGTGTTCTTGTTGTTGAGTCTTCATTATTATTTATTTGATAATGATCAATTTCCTAGAGGTAAACTGTTCGCTATAATCAAAGGCGATGGATACATAAGGCCATCGTCTGAATTATCTTTGTTATAAGCAAGTTTATTTGTATAATATAACCAATTCAAAATATTTATTTCTATCAATCAGAAAACTTTGGGCATTTTGTGAAAATGTTCACTTTGAATGTTTGAAGTGTTTAATTTTACTAGAATATTTTGCTAACTTTATTATTTTAAAACTGAATCTTATTAAAAATATAGGTATAGTAAAAGTTTAACACATTCTATGTTTAAATATTTTTCATAGCATCTTGGCGTGATTCATCCATTTCATTTGATTAAACCACATTCACGTTATAAGGCCTATGGGAATTATTTATGTTGTAATATTTCGGCTTATACCTGTGTGAGCTACTTTCATGACTGAAATAAATGTTTTCTGATGTTGAAAAATCCGTAAAGCAAATTTATAGCACATCCTTATTTTAATTTGACAATTCTGACAAGCACCTTAAGTTTTTATACTTTCTGTGAGGTTATTTCAGTCATAAAGATGGCCAACAAAGTTATGAGCCGATGTGTTAGAACAGAAATGAAGTGATATATGTTTTATTACATGGGCAACTATTCGATGGTTAAAACATTCTTTGTGTTTCAAAAATATTTTTCTTCTGTGATTGAAATTTATAAATGCTTTAAATACAGTTTTAACCTAAAACTGGTGTTTCATTATTTGCCTTTAGAAATTTGAATTTTTTGTAGAACTCTTTTAGAATATTTTAAGATTGTGACTCAATTGATCATGCGTTAACTTATCTATCGTATATATCATCATAATAACCATAGTCAGCTATACATCTGAGTTTGAAGAGTAATGATTCATCGCCGCATAACGAGTTTATTTGTTGATTGTAATGGATCATTACAACGACAACTATCATTGGAGGTTTATATCCTTCAAATTTGGTATTCCGGCATAACCAACGAACAGTCAAATAACACAGATAGTATAAACTAATGCGCGGTAAAGCTACACTAATGAGCACGCGGAAGCCTAGTGTTAAGTTAACCACACTCCATTGTTCTCATTCATGTTCAAAAATTGATAATTACAATTCTTGTGAAATTCTAATATTTAGATATCTGGTTTTTATTTAACGCATTATCTAATCGAGTTCTTATTGCTTATTGTTTGAATAGTTTTCTTTTTAGTGGTATGAATTCGACTGTTCGTGTTTTTAATTCTGCTGGAAAAGGCACATTACGCTAGGTGTTGTAATGATAAGTGTAGTGACTGACTCTTTTATTATATGCTCCATCAATTTCATTCATTTAAACAAGGTAGAGTTTTCCCGTAGCCAAAGCTATAATAGAATTATATAATAACTTTTAAACTGGTAAAATCAAAAGAACCACACGTTTTTTTATTTCTCATTATGTCAAAGAACAATTTAAAACGCCTATAATTAGGTTAACATCTATATATATTTCTTTTATAAAATATTTTTTCATTTACAAATATATGCGCAATATTATTTTACATAACTGAAAATATGTTAATTATACGCTATTTCGTCTTTCGTGATAGAGAGTGGAAGTTTTCGAGTTGATATAATAAACTTGAATTCATTCGCTTAATTATTAAAAGCAGAACTACTGATTGCTTGATAAATTCCATTGATTCCGAACTTTTCATATTGTCTTAAAATATTTGCTTCTTAGTTTCTATGAAAATTTTTATGCGCTATATTACGTCATTTTATTAAATCAATTTTCAGACATTTTTGGGTGTGAGTAACGATAAACTGAAAGGTAATAGAAAAAGGGTGCTGGTTAGTAGTGTATGCTATGGTTAAACGTTTATTCTAGAATACTTTGTTATAACTGTTAAAAGTTTACATGAACATCTTCAATTCGCCTAATATTTTCTCGGAACAGGCGAAGCTTCCTCCAAACATCATTATTACGCAGATATGACTGATAGTTTTCTTCGTAAAACATGTTGTCTGCGTATACGTAAGCAATCTTTTTACAGAATATTTTTATAACTTTGTAAGCCATTTTGCATAAATAAAACATCTAAGCGGAATGATCTAGTGAACTCAGATTAGGTAAGCTTCAGATAAGGAAAATTCCGTAGTTGTTCTAGGTGTGAAATGAATTTTGTAAAAGTCTGTATGGGTGATTTTTGTTAACTCAGTAATTTTGCCTTGAGTTTGCATTATTTCTAAAACGTTGTGCATTTAATCATTCGCACAACGTTCCGAATTGGTTCATGTAAATGTATTGACGTCATTTTTTCATCCTCAACACCGACGGCGAACAGATTATCGATCACTAAACTAGTAAATGTATAATTATTGCACGAATTGCGCAATCGATAACATATTAGCTCGTGCCATTTCATCATAAATGTTTATGATTTATAAGTTTTGGTAAGATGATATGCTAGCTGACTATAAAAGTGACATCAATAATAACATTCATCTAATGGAAACAGTTATTCTTTGATTTTTATAATCAAGGTTGCGGTCGAAATAAACACCTGACCCATTAATTACTTGCATATGTCAGTATAAAATAAGAGTTAAGGAAAAGGTGAAAAAAGGCAATTAGTACACTCAGTTTCGCTTTATTGGGAACTCATCATGTACTGGCCAGAATTTGTTGCGGACAGGACTCCCTCGAACCTGTGCACGTCCAGCCTGGATTTGTTTCTAACTGAGCATCCCGCCTGGACTACGCACAATTTTTCAGTTATATACTATCCAGTATCTTGGTTAGTCTATTTCAGGGAGTCATATGAATCCCTTTAGACCCAAAGTCCCAGTAATGACAGATTGGGGATGGTTGGGCTGGAACTTTGGTCTAAAAGGGAGCCATATGAGCCCACCTAAAGGAAAACAGACTAATCCAAGTTACATTAGTTAGTTTATAACTGAAAATTGTGCGAAGTGTAGTGTGCGGCAGGATGAAGCCCAGTGGTTAGAGCACCAGATTCGACAGACGTGCCCAGGTTCGAGTCCTGGCCAGTATATGATGAGTTCCCAATACGGACGAAACCGGTCTACTGGACGAATTGCCTTTCCTACACTAAAATTCTAAGTTTATACTGACACATGTGGGTAATCAATGGGTCAGGTGTTTATATCATGAACGCAACCTTAATTATAATAATTGTTATCACCACCCGCGCCACCAATGTTCGTTTAATTATATAAATGTTCAGTTCAATACCACTTCCCCATGTAGTGTGGTTTTGTTCAGTAATGACAGATTGGGGATGGATGCATGCGATGAAGTTATTCTCTGAGTTAGATTGACCGACTTTGACTATGCCGACAATATTATATTATTATACGACAAAAAAATCGCACGTAAGCACGAAACGAATGTGCATGAGATTATACTTTCCGTTCATGCTGCCTTTGGTTTATCCTTCTGGTCACAACTGAACTAATTTGTTACTAGGTTCGCAACACCTAATACATACTTGCATATATATTAGTTCTTCGCAACAAACAGTATTTAACTGTTATATATTGAATTGAATGATGTCATGCTTACCGCGAAATGTGATAACTGATATCGATCAAGGCCAGAGTGTATGGATTTACTGGAGTAACAGGTGTTCAGAAATTGTTGTAATTCTCAATTTCGGTGAACTATAGCATAAATTGATATCCATCATGTTGGTACCATGTTCCGACTCGGAAACCATAGTGTTAGTACCATGTACCTTTTCGGTACAATAATGTTGGTATCGGTTACTAACACAATAGCCATAGTGTTAGTATCCTTTACAGACTCGGTATATATATTATATAGTGTGAGTTAGCGTTGAAGTCGCATTGTCGTAGACTTTATATGATGTTAGCTTCACTATTGCAGGTTTACACATTCGTCTAGGAGATTGTACCGTCCTATTATCCCACATTCTTCGACCAAAATATATAGTGGTTAAAGGGCGTAATACCGGCTCCTACTGATGAGTCGCCAGTAAGCACGAAACGAATGTGCATGAGATTATACTTTCCGTTCATGCTGCCTTTGGTTTATCCTTCTGGTCACAACTGAACTAATTTGTTACTAGGTTCGCAACACCTAATACATACTTGCATATATATTAGTTCTCCGCAACAAACAGTATTTAAATAAAATTCTACCTTGTTTATCCTAAGCAGCTTAAAACTCGTCGTTTCGTGTTTATCGGTAAACGTAGCACCCTGTAAACATCATAGAAAACTACAAGATCATCCATCAATCGCTTCAAGGTGTAGATCTTGATATTGTTGACAGGCATACGTATCTTGATAGTTGTATTAATAATTAAGGCGAGGTGAATAAAAAAAATCAAAAGCTGGAATAACTTACTCAAAACTCTGTCATTTGTGACGATACACAATTATTTCACTGGACCTTCAACAATGTGTGTTCGATAGTAAGGCTGGGTCCTTTAAAAACTGTAATGACTGATGAACTGAGAATGACTGTCGATGAGGTTGCCGAACTATTTTCAAGAATTCCGCCTGTTGGTCGAAACAGAGATCAGGTAAGTCTATGCCTTTTAGTTAATGATTTTAGACGCATACAGGCATTTGAGCACCGTTGCTTGAAAAGCACAGCATATAAAAATTACAAACACAGAATAAGCAAAGCTGACATCTCTGTAAGTCTGTTTGATCAGTGTAACGAGTCTAGTCATGTTCCATAATGTGTGCTAGTTTTGCACTTGCTAATCATTTGATAAATTATGTTGCTTAGTAGAGCATTATTCGCAATCAGTGCCAAATTTCAGTAAGAAACAAGGTAGGCAGCTTTTGACATGCCAGAGGGAAATAAAGTCAATTACAGCAGATTGGACAGCATAGGATCTGTTCGACTACCGAGAAGAAGTCCAAGTGTAAATCATATACCTTGGTTGGAAACCTTCTGCGAGATGGCATCGAACCGACCTCAGTGGCGATATTGTAAAGTTTTTGTTTAATCTAGACTGAGTTAACAGGTAGATCTTATCATGTATATTAAGCGACACATTGGAAAGCACAACTGTCTGTGTTTCTGATGTCGCCTTGCTTTGAAGTTGAATTGGATTTTGCGAGCTACATAGGTAGACTGGCGGTGGTTTTTCTATTTTCGGCGATTATATAAATACAATGGGATTGCTGTTTACTTCAAGCTCGCAAACGTGATTTAAAGAATTGTTATCACCACCCGCGCAATCAATTATTGTTTAATTTTATTGTTAATGCATGTGTATGGAGAAAGCTACAAACAGCTATGTATGCAAGATTACTAGATATGCGAGACGCAGATTAATTTGCTCTCCATATATATATATATATATATATATATATATATATATATATATATATATATATATATATATATATATATATATATATATATATATATATATAATGCGGTTTGACTCGCTAGTCAGTTTTCTGGTCGTATTGACTGCGTAGAAGGTCGAAACACGTCAGTGCGTGCGAGTGGCGGTAGTTTTGTTGTTTTTCGAAAACAGGTTAAATAAAATGATTGTGTTTACTTCAAGCTCGCAAAAACTTGATTTAAAGAATTGTTACCATCACCCACGCAATCAATTAATGTTTAATTGTATTGTTCATCCTTAGTTGCCAACGACCTTTAAGAATCACATACTAACTAGTTATTCTATTAGCAAGTTATCTTTATAATTGTATTCTTAGAACGTTGGATCATTCTCCTCAATCAGCCCGCCAAATCCGGCAAAAACGTCATTTCATTTCCCATGAAGCTATCAAGACAAAAAGGATGGTCTTTATTATAGAATTTAGAGACAGCAGTACAAAACATTCCAGGTAATATCAATGTATGCGAGAGTACTAGAGATGAGAACCGCATATCTGCGAGTTAACCGGAGGAAGCAATAATGTCATCAGGAGTGGTAGCCGGAAATGTGGATTATTAGAAATTTGCTCTTCGTTTATGCATTCTGGCATGGCAAACAGACCAATCGAATACATTGTAAAACAATGCTAATAGATAGCAATCTCTCCTTAGGGGGGGGGGCATATTGAATAAAACAATTTTGGTTAGGTCGTTTATGTCGATCTTTTTAGGACTAACAATAACTGTGTCATCCAGCCTAGACCTAACTAGTCCGAATTCCGTAGTCAGCGTGTTCATTTGTGCGGACAGTATACTAATTTTTTAATCCTTTAGATGAAGTCATTTAGTGGTCAGGAGAGGTGGCCCGAAAGGTGGATTATTAGAAATGTTCTCTTCGTTTATGCATCCTGGCATAGCAAACAATCCAATAGAATACATTGGCATAAATGCTAATAGATAGCAATCTTCTCTTAGGGGGGCATGTTGTATAAAGCACATTTTCCATTTATCACCAGGGCAATAGTATCAGGACCATAATTGAAAGTTGAATATTTGATGCAAAATTGTCTTCGTTTACTAACCTCATTGTACGTGATGGTTTCGGTACCTCTCTAGGATTGTGTCAAGAAACTTTATCCGAGAGACTTCTAACTTAGGTTAAATTTCCGTAGCTTGCATTCGTTTATTCGTCTTTTATAAAATGCGCGTGTGCCGATGAACTGTGGAATCAATTTCCCAAAAGCATCATATATATTAGTAAGGTAACCTGATCAGTAGATTGTACATTAAAAATATATACTTATAAGTCAGAAATATAGGAAATTGTAAACTCAACTGTAATACCTGCTGGAAATGAGGTACGATCTAATCTTCGTTGATTGAACAAGCAACATTAAGGCTGAGTTGCTATTCGCTATATCGATAGCTTGTTGAGTAAGTATGGAGCATTATTTAAACCAAGGTTAAACACTAAATAAAATGTGTCGAAATTTTATTTCAGCAACTACGTCGCAGAGCAATAAATAGTAAGGAAAATATTGGTTTATATTGTACGAGAGCAACATATTGTAATGGCCTGCTGAAGGTGCCAATTAATGGAATTGACTTTACATTTTGTCGACAATAGATATTGTTCTGCTTTTGTGTTTTAAAAATTAGTAAAACAATGCACAGATTAAACGAAACATCATAATAATAATTATTATTTGCTGTAACTATTAATGCTAATATTTAAGGACAACACGATAGATGAAAAAATA
Source organism: Eudiplozoon nipponicum (assembly GCA_029291075.1). Lineage (NCBI taxonomy): Eukaryota > Metazoa > Platyhelminthes > Monogenea > Mazocraeidea > Diplozoidae > Eudiplozoon > Eudiplozoon nipponicum. Next base: position 25,307 of record JAQBSW010007323.1, read on the forward strand.
CCGAAATTAATTCGGTAAAAAAATTAACTGAATGAAATCAACAGATAACAACAGATCTTGTGGATATTACTTTTTTCATCTTGTGTGCTGAACTTAAATAAGATTTATATGAGTTCAAAAATTTAATACAAATTCAACGAGTACAAGATTATAATAAAACTTGTTTTGTAAACAAGCTTATTATTCCTAAACATAAAAAAGCTGTTTTTAATAAAAAATCACAATTAATTGGCCCCAAAGAAATCATGACAATTTATCAATCAGATATCAATTCAGATATATATAAAAATGCTTCACACATTGCTCGTTAGATATTAAATGATTAAAAGTTACTGTTTTGCATAGAAAGAGATCATCATTAGTGGTATACATTTTGATACAAAGTAATTGAATGCCTACTTACAAAAAAACACCGGTGACAAGCGCCTTGATTCGAAACGAAATCAAATCCTAAAACACTGAACATTGAAGTTCGCATTTAATTGGAAATAATGTTTCGTGAATAAAAGACCTATTGAATGAAAAAGGCTAGCGCATAAAATGCTACAATTTTAATAATTAAACAAGTAGAAAGACGCGGGCTTGAATATTGATATTGAATAAAAGAAGTATATAAAATTGTTAATATATTGGAACGAGAGGACGGTTGGGGAGAAAAAAAATACACAACGCTGCTGAAAATAATTTTAAGAGAGGATGGTCTTTAGACAAAAAGCGCACCAAAATTGCATGCATCAAGAAACAAAATTTAAAAAATACAGTATGAAAAGCTGTAAATGATTGAAATAGTCTTCGTAGTCTATGGCAAAACTCTACTAACTTGCCTAATTTATCATTGTTGATAGAATGAAATAAATTGTTAGTGTAATCTAGCATATTATCAAAGTTTTTTATAATCATGAAAGTAATGTTTCATAATTTCATAGCAGAATATTTGAACTTAATCGTGGTGTGCCTGGAAGATTATCTGGAAATACTGGTGGAATTTTATCGCTGTTGATTTTTTATACCCGACAGGTCAATCAGGAGAGCTCAGAATAAGATTTCCTAAACATCCTACTAGAAATAGTCTGTCTGGTGTCCATGAATTCCATGGCGTTGAATCATCAATATATCATGCTGATTTAATGTTTCTTTGTATTATCAATAATATGCTAATCTGGTGTAATCACCGCAATGCGCACAGTGGTACACTTTTTAAAGAAAACAGACAACTACAATCATGTCAATACAAACAATAATCAATAATTTATCAGTAATTCGGTTATTTTAGGAATAAAGCTGCTTAATGTTTTAAATTGCTTACTAATTTCAGAATTCGACTAGACAGTTACTGTTTAAGTTTATATACGCTTAAAAAAGTATAACAGTTGATTGAAATGTGTGATTTTACACAGATTGCCAGGCAGTATACAGTTATCAGTTTGTATAGAAATGCAACTACTAAGTGTGTAGTAATAATTGAACAGAAGCACACCAGAAAGCACAATCTAACACATTAATAGTTGACATGGTTAAACGCACAACACTTGTTCTACGTATCAGGCTAGGAAATAACTCACGTTATATTATATGGACTGCTAAATAATCCAGCGAATTCATAATTCTCGAGCTACTTTCAGTTGCCACAGAGAAATCTAAAGATAAAACGTTAATTCTTTCATTTTAGGTGTGTTTTGAATCCCTGCTTTCGTGTCCACTCAGTAAGACGATCAAAGCCGGCCAGAACAAATCGTCGTGACCTGGCGCAGTGTTGATTTGTGCATCCGGGACACCGTAGTGGGTACTGATTCGATGAAGTTACGCCGGCACGCAGATGATCTTTTACGATTTCAGCTAGGCCCTTGAGTTAACGATAGAAATAGGGAAATCTGATTTGCACGTGATATGATAAATAATTAATGCCTAAGAAATCAAATGTGAGAAATTGCAAAACAATAGATCATTAATCACAGCTTATTTATCCCGTATTTGTAAAAAAAGGTTTCACGTAAAGAGAGCCCAAAAAACAGGATAATCTAATAATTTGTTGCGTTAAAATGCTTCGTTTTTGGAAATTCTGTATTATAACTAGACTGATTTTTAAAAGCCAAATTATGATGTTGGTGTGGATGGTAAAATCACAATGGCATATAAAAATTCGAATAACCATCGGATGAATGATGCATTCTAGACTTTTCAAGCCATAAAATTTACACAACTAAGTAATTAGTATATGCAGAAATGAATTTAATTATTGTGTGAGACCATCATGAAAGGACATGTTTTGAATTCTTTACAGTGTAAATCATACATCTACATGACCAGTATGTGAGTACACACTTAACTGGCTATCAGACTTATCAGCAACAGTTTTAATTAACGACTTCTCTCGCTGGTATCACAACAGGTCGATAACAGTAAATTCATTAAAAAAAAATTAAACTACTCTCTTATCCAGCCTTAAAGAAGACAATTAAATCCTACTTCTGTTTCCAATAACTTCTAAAACGAGGAATGGAAACGTAACGTGTTCTTCTCCAGTTTGGCTCCATTGTCAAAACGTCAATGCTTTGTAAAAGTCGGTCACGTATGAACATTCCAGTTACACGATCCGGTGAGAGGCTGGCTCCTTAATCCGTTATCAAATACCAGGCGACGTTTAAAAGATGTCATTCAAAATAAGCTCGTTTTGACGAAAAATACTACAATCATTATTATCATAGCGCCTTTTAAAAATGATTATTACAGGAAATAAATGGTGTCGTTAACTTTGATAAAAGTCTGGTTATAGTGGTTTTCATGGAAGCATTATTGTGATGAATGAGGACCGACAGAAGAGAGCACAGACGATTTCCCAAGCATAGCTAAACCCAACTATTGTATTAAACTATTTAATTGGTTTAATCTATTTTTAAAGAAACCAGCTTTTTATTTCTAAATGAAATATTTCAAAAATGGCTGGAATAAAGTTGCTATATTGTTAACGATGACTAAATTAACAAAAGTTTTGTACTGTGATAACTGAATAGGAGAAATATTCGTCACTATTTGTTTATACTAAGGATGGTTTAAAGCTTAGAAACAGGATACTGTAATAGAGAAGTTCCTAATGCGCTTACAAAAAGTGTACCTCCACATTAGAACTTGTATTTATTCTGGCTGATAGGGTTCTACGCTGTACTAAGTACAAAATCACACAATCCGTCTTTATGAACAATAATTTCAAATCAATATTATTAAACCTCCGGCACCAAAGACTTTCTTCATGGCATCGTTTTGAGCTGAAGCTACTTTAACTGAATTCACCATCATAAACAGCAGACTTTATACGGTAAGCTTAAAGACGTCTAATAAATTGAAAGCCAAAAAAATTAATCACGCTGTCTTCATATGGTCTTACCGAATATCACATAGACGACAAGAAGGACGCGTTATACTCCGACCCATGTTCTATACTAAGTTAAATGCCAAATAAGGGGAGCTGAGGTGAAGAAGAATATGGTTCGGGATGCAGAAATACTGGCGAACGCATGTTAATTGCGCAGATGTAGATAGACACTAAGTTTAGACGTAATTTTAGGCGTTAGGCCGCATGGTATCCCCAAGCCCAAAAACAGCTTTGGGCTCAAAAATATAAAGTAAAACTTAGTTATAGCCGACGTTGTTGCATCCAGGACACACATGCCGATACCGGACATGCAATTGTCCACTGATTATTGACTTTCTCTGTTGTCGGAACAATGGATGAAGCTAATATTCGCTATGCACTATGCGGGTACATTTTATTTGATATTGTAGGTTTCGGTAGAACTAGACGTCAGTTTGAACGAGTTAGCTCCGAGGTTTGATTCTGTTTCGGATAAGAAACAGGAAGCTATTATGCCAATAGCGCCCTGCCTTAAAATAGGCTTGTTCTAGGTTTTTATGAATTTGTAGAATTAACGTTAGCAAGATCCAAAAAGCATTTCTCTTGGCTACAAACAAGTTATACATGATTGTTGGCCTTATAAATGTGCATGCATTTGTAGTCAATCGATTCACGCGATAAATTAAACATATTAAGCATTCATAAAAATTACTGAATCAATCTGCAAAACAAATATTAGATAAACAAGATTTACGCAATTCATTAATGCATCAATAAAAATAAAATTCAATATTATAAGCATCAATATTGATGTATTTGGTTTTCTAACATGACATAACATGTGCAATACTTACACGAATGAACGTCGGATTGTCATTCATAGCAGCAGCCCTTCTAACAGATGCAAGGCCTGACTTTTTTGCCACCTCTGCACAGTATTCAATGTCCATTTCGTAGAGCGTCTCAACGTGATCTGAAGTGAATGCCACTGGTACCAAAACAACCTGTTTATAACCTAACCGACCCAGACCCTTAAGTGCATTTTCTGTTGACTGGCCTAACCAGGCTTTCGGCCCTACTTTCGATTGCCAAACAAGGCGATATGGCCACTGCCAGTTCAATTTTTCCATCACTGCATGTACTGTTGCTGCAACTTCCTATTTACGTCAAATTAATTAGCAACAATAAAAAATAAAAGTATATAGGTACACAGAAACAAGAAAATGCTACAACAATTAAAAGCATATCTTATATCAGGTTCGTAACCTTGATTATAGTAATTATCTTATAGAATTTCATATTGCCCATGTACAACCTGTTAAAAAGAAGGGATTGGTGTCTGTGTGGAGCTCGTAAACTTGATTTAAATAATTGTTATCACCACTCATACAATCAATAATTATTTAATTCTGTATTAGGTGTGACAATTTAGTTCAAATACAACTAGAAATATAAGCCAATGTCAGCATGAACGGAAGGTATAATGCCCACTATATATCTGGGTACGGAATGTGGGACAATTGAACAGTAAAATCTCCTATAGGAATGTGTTAACCTGCAATAGTGGAGCTAACTTCATAAGTCTTCGACAATACGACTCCAAAGCCAACTTAATCTATATAATATATACCTAGTCAGTAAAAGGTGCCAACACTATGGTTGACGAATAGATATATGGTACCAACACCAATTACAGGTTCTGAATATTATATATATATATTGAGTTGGCTTTAAATTCGCATTTTTGAAGACCTTATATGAAGTTAGATCCACTACTACTGGTACACAGATTTTTTATAGGAAACTGTCCAATTGTATCACATACATCACCCACATATAAAGTCCGTTATAGGACGTAAGACCGGCTCCTACTAACGAGTCCCCGGTAAGCACGAAACGAATTTGCACATGAGATCATACCTTGCGTTTTTGCTGATGTTGGTTTATCCTTCTGGTTCTATTTTAAGTAATTTGTTACTACGTGCTCAACACCTAATACAATAAGGCTCATTGCATATATATTAGTTCTCTGCAACAACTAGTATCCAAAGATTGTTTAATTGTATAATTTGTGTGGCGAAAACTGCAGAAAGTTAATGTTTTTGACTTCATGGAATTGTGCAGCCGACATTTCCAGATGTGAGAGTCATATATCTAATATTGCTTTCCACAGATATGCATTACGGTTCGTTTCTCGCCAGACAATTTTCTGTCGTACATAGATTATTATAAGATCGAAACGCGTCAGTGTGTGTTCGACTGGCGGTAGTTTGTTTATGTTGTCAGACGACTGGTTAAATTCAATGGGATTGGTGTTTAATTCAGGCTCGTAAACTTCATTTAAAAAATTGTTACCACCACTCCTCGCGCAATCAATTATTGTTTAACTGTATAGCTTATATATATATATATATATATATATATATATATATATATATATATATATATATATATATATATATATATATATGGCGAAAGCTGCAAAGCGTCAAGTTTCGCGATTGCATAGAAATTGTGCCGACATTTCCAGGCAAGAACAATTTATGCTAGACTACTACAGCTGAGAGCCGCATATCTAATTGTTTTCCACAGATATGAATTCCGGTTTGTTTATCGCGAGACAATTTTCCATTGTACTCTGATGAGTATCATGGAAGGTCGAAACGCGCTAGTACGTGTGACTGACGTTAATTTTTCCGTTATGCAATGTACTTATAAAAAGCTCGCAGACTTGATTTTAAAAAGTACTTTAATTATTGCAATTGGCGTTATTAAACAAGATACTAGAATTATAATTTATAATAGAGCGACCGCACAAAATTTTTCGGTTCATAAATTTAGCTCTATAGTGCTGTCTCCTTATACAGCTATCAATGACTAGAACAAAACTGAGTAAATACGCCAATCTTAAAAGCTTTAAGTCTCCTCAGTAAAAACGAGAACCGACAATATACTTGACTTAAAGATTGGTCACGGTACCTAGTTAAAATGACGAGCGATTCAAACGTTTAGGCCGATTTTTAGAATGCAGCTCCATCAAGGCTAAAACGTTTGGAAATCTCGACATGAGCAGATTCGTCCAGTATCACCATAAAACATAGTATAAATCTAGCATTTCTCAATGCGGAAAACGCAATTCCTTATTTAGTGTCCACTAGGTACTTGCCAGAATTGAGTTAGCCCGGGTACGTTTTCCAGTCTTTTAACTGCACTAGGGAAGCTACACAATACCAGCATTCTTCAGTCATATACCAATAATTTGTTTGTCTCCTATAATGGATTAGGTGTTCCTTACCTAGTAACAAGTTGATTCAAGTAGGGCCCGAAGGAGGAGCCAAAGTCATCATGAATAAACGGTATAATATCCTGTAAATATACGTGTCGAGCTTACCATAGCTCATTAATAGGATCCAGTACTACGCTCTATATCCACAATATATTTGGTTAGGGAGTGTTGGACAGTTTAATAGTCATTGTCTAGTCAAACTTGCTTTCAGATATAGCCAAATTCGCATGGCTTTAGAAACAAAGCTTCAAATTGCCAACATTGATGTCATCATAGAACTGACACTAAGAAACCAGATGACACGTGATGTTATTACACATAAAGCGTTGTAAAAAGCAGCAAACGCAATTCATCAAGTAGACCAGCTTCGCCTTAAATTAGCCTCTCTGAGTACTTCATAGAATTATACACATATACACACACACACACACACACACATATATATATATATATATATATATATATATATATATATATATAATTATTTTTGCTTGGTTGACATACTAACTATGAGAAGGTAAACTAGGAACACAAACCCTCCACACTAAGAATTGGCGACCTAGTGTTCTTTTGCAGCCCATATTTAACCATGAACAACAGGAATTACAATGTTCGCTTCCTTTGGTTGTATGACAATGAAACATTAGTCACGTTTGACTTTGCATGATCCTGATATATATAAACATAGCGTAATATATTAAATACCTTTCATCAAGTAGTCTGGCGTCGTTCATATTGAGGCACTAATTAAGTAGCTTACACAACAACTGCGGTCGGTATATGAACCAGGATGTATTAAAATTTGTCATGCCACATTGAAATTATGTTTGCTGACTAGTCTTATTCGCATATAGATTCTATTAGGCATCGTTTTTGCCATAAATCTTTAATTACCTATCTCCGACCTGTCATTATAACAGACATCATGGCATCTGGGGAATATTTACGGTAAAGCATATAGATTTCAATTCCTCAACTATTTTGGTTTCATCAAGTAGTTGTCCGAAAAATTGCAATCGGAATATGAACCAAAGATTTTCACTTCATCCGTTATATACTCCAAAGCTAGCATTGATGAGTGTTGAATAATTGATGAATTGTATTTTATATATTATGCTATACTTATTTTATACAAAATTAATGAAATCTTCGCATTATAATTTAATTCAATACAACATACTCAAGTTGCATATTGCCTACCTTAGTATTAAATATACTTACTCTACGATCTTCAAGAAACAAGAAAATAATCAAAAATGAAAGCAGCAGTCCCTTAAACAGCTGAGTTCCCCAAGAAGTCATAAATTTATAATTTAAAGCATGTCATACAATTTTTATTTTATCAGTCCATCTTAACAATCAATGATAGCCCGACCAGAATTAAGTGTAAGTGTAGCAATAGCCACCATTGGGACCGAGAACTCACCAAAGTGACTGATATTCTGTAAATAAAAGGGTTTCAAATAGAAAGTCCGTCACTTATAGCGAAACGCGAGTATGTTAATGTTATCAACAAGCAAAATAGTAGTAAACGGTCTTTTAATAATTGTGATGATTGATTAACTCAGAATGTACAGAATTAAGTTGTACATTTTGTCATGATTATTAAGCGAAACATTGAAAAGCACAGATGGGCGGATTTCCGATATCGCCTTGCTTTAATGTTGAACTGGACCAGATTTTGACATGAAGAGGTCCGGATTGTCTCGATTCTTGGAGCTACCTAGGTAGTTATCTTAAATAAATCTTTCCATTCAGTAATTTAATATTGCATTGCTTATTGCGATGATGATATATATCCAGAGATTGGACTCAGATAGTCGTAAACGCGACGCTAAAATGAACATTTACATAACTTTTGAGAGATATCCAGCATAAATTAAGGCATATGTATCGGTTTGGCAGCGACAGAACAAGAACGTGCGTGCGAGACGTGGAAGGCTATTTCTGGCTTTTGATGGAAAAAAAGTCACGTGTGCTTCAAAATTAGATAACACGAGCAGATTGTGCTCGCAAATCTTCAGTGGCAGCCTATTTAAGAGAAATAAAGTTAAATTATCATTATCTGTTAGTAATTAGCGACCTAGCGTGTATTTACAGCCGGAACATATACAATTTTGGATCAGACGCTTTTTGTGCATTATTAATTTAAAGTGAAGTATATGTAGCAATATTTACCTTTGAGACTAAGAACGCATCAAGTGGCCTATCTAGAGCTGGCATGAATTCAAAAGAAAGTACTCGCAGAAATGCACGTATTAAGATGAAGCAGTCAGCACAATGATGGAAGCAGCTTTCGAGCCGCAGAAGTGAATATAAACAATATTTGTATTATACTTTACTAAATGGATGCGCTCTATTCGAGCAAAATACTATAAAAAGTTGATTAGAAATAAAGCGTGTTGAGTTACATAAAATATATTCTGACGGATTTGAAAGCGTACTAAGAGTAATATCTGTACCAATGAACATTTTAACTGCGGCGTTAGGGACAATTTTGGCTTGGATGGATGACACACTTATAATAAATGATAAGGGAATCCTCATAAACGTCCCAACTAATATATGTGAAGTAAAGAGTAAGCGAACATCTCAAATAATGACCTAACAAGACTCAACGGCAATGGAACAAGGAATGGCTAAATAAAACCAGTAGGTTCGTAAATTTTACTTGTAAATAGTCTATGGACGCTCAAATAGTCATGACTTGAACCAAGCGAATGTATCGATATACACAGATGTCCAGGCACTGACAACTATGCTCGGTTATCCCTCAAATCATCGCACAAAAGGGGGAAAATTATGACACGGAAAGTCAATTGAAATCAGTCACAATTAACTGAGTAATATACGAATTCCCTTACATGATGGGTCGATGCATCTCTCATAGTTCTTGGTTATGAACCCTACATAGTATAGCATAGACCCATGCTCAGTGGTGAAATTGTGGCAGATCTCTATTAGTTATTTCATGCTAGTAATCTTCTTATCCGTTGCTAACTGTTAACGTGTTATGTTCATGTTATGAAGTGACACACAGACAACCACAAAGACATGACCAGTGTCGCCAAACCTTGAAGTTTACCCTATAGTATGGGACGCTGACACCGGTGATGGAGCAAGTCAGCTTTACTCTAAGAATACCTATTCAAATGTTTGCCACAATTTATCAGCTAAACCATTTATGACTGTGAAGTTTGCTGTTGCATGTTATTCTGCTTCAGAAGCTCATTTCAGACACACATTGATCTATTCTTGTTTTAATACATACTTGTCATTTAAATGTATTTAAAAAAGCGGAAGTTTCTTACTTTTGAATAATATACTGAAATGATTTTCAATAAGGTCTCTTACACTATCATATTTTTTTCTGCAGTCATTCTGAGTTTGTCTGTTGAAATGTTCCATTAACCACCGTTTTGCCAGGTACAAATCCAAAAATTATAAAAACACAATAAAGTTTGCTAATATAAACGCTACAATGTTTTTTTTCCAAAAATAAGTCGTTAGGATTTTGGTGAAAAATAAATTATTATAAATCCGTAGATATCAATTCTATATAAAACTCACAAAATTCACTAACCTGTGGATATGGGTCTCCACGATTCACGATGTCCATTGGAATAGAATGTGCACTGAAAAGTATGACAGTTCTTTTAAGCTCTGATTTATCGTCAAAACGCTTTATTTCAGCAAGAATATGCTCTGCGGTTGCAGAGACAAAGGCATCATGCACTGGCCATCGATCGATAAAAGACCAAACAGGACCGGGACTTTTAGATGGTGGTGCTGGTATTTTATCTATACCAGCTAACCCCCCAAAATTAGGGGAATTGTAGTGCCTCGCAATACAATTGAAGCTGCTACCCGCAGTTGTGCAACTAAATTGCGGATATTGACTAAATGCCACTGCGCGTTCAACACCATCACTTCGTATGTAAATAAAATGGCTTACTTTTCCAATTCGTTAATTGCTTCTTCGAGCAATGGCTGAACATATCGAAAGCCTATGTAAAGTTTATGTGGTGCTGTTTACAATGTAACTGATATTCATTTACCAGACTCTGGGCAAATTTGATCAAGAATTTTAATCATATTTTGCCCCTGAATAGTTGTCCATTTCGTTATTGGAGAACCTCCTCCGATCTCTTCATATTGCTTAATAATTTTCGGTGTCCTGCGCGCAGATATAACTTTAGACAACACGCTTTGAAGGGGAAGCTTGATTATCTCACTATCAGAAAACAATCTAAGAAGAAAATTGTTAACATCGGAAGTGGATTGCGGTCCCCCCATGTTAAGCATCACAATTCCAGTTTTACATCTAAAATAACAATACATATGAATACGTTTTTGCATTATGTTGAAAGCCACTCGAAGAAAAATTTCGAAGCATGCGATAACGTAAGACATTACTTAACATGGTCGAAATATTATTTCGTATAAGATAATATTATAATATATTGAGGAGAGCTTATTTAAAGAAGTACCAACTAAATTATAATAACTACAATAAAAATTAAAAATATAAAATTAATCAGGGCATTTTAAAAGACAAGTGTAAATATTTTCATTGCTGCACTTCCCACGAAATAAATTTACTTATGACTGTGAAGTATATTATTAACGCTCCATCTTCAAGTAAATGCCGTACCGTGTAAACGCCCCGGCTTCAAGTAAATGCCGTACGACGTTACAAACTCGGTTAAGGTGCTCTGAATAGAGATTAGTTACTGATATGTGGGCCCTTAAGAGGGCCTGGTAATGCGTTCGCTTGAAGTCTTCAGAGTTGAAGATGTCCTAGAGCCTTGGGTGGACTCTGGTTGAGTCGTCGCTCCCGTGGTTGAGCTGTAATCGCGTTGTGTATGGTGTCCTGCAGGTCCTGCACTCAATTGGCTCGTCTCTCCGGTATCCCGCAACAAGATGAGTCACGGATGTAGTTAGTTGTTGGTGAAACTATCAAATCACCAGCGTAGGTATTGACAGCCGACACAGCGTACACGTATTGACAGCCGACAGAACGCACGCCCGTGAAGCAGGTAGAAGGCAAATGCCACAACTGACTTGCATGGTAAATTACGTTGCTTAAATAGCATGCAATGTGTGTACTTGCATACTATTGGTTAAACGTGGTTAAACGTGGTTAAACGGCAATTTGCTTTTTCTCATTGGTGCAACGTAAATAAATTTGAATTTAATTTACGCAATATGTCGGCGATTGATTTGTGTCGTTACAACACTTTCCTCTCTGAAAAAAAAAGAAAAAATATTCCTCTCTGCGAGGCTAGATAAGAAATGCATGACAGAGTTCGAACCAAGTTAAGCAAAAATATGATGAACCATAGGTGCTGGGCTTAAATATGCTTGTTGGTTGCTTCAACAATGATATGATGCCAGGTAACCACTAGGAATTGCTACACAAATTGTTAGCTCTAGTGGTCGGTCATAGCACGTGAGGCAAAATAGAGCAGTGTAAGTTTTTGGAGCCGCAGCGTGAAGATTTCGAGGTAAATCGCCTCTGAATTTGCCAGGTTTAAGATAAAAACCTAAGCAGGTTGGATCGTTGTCAGTGTTTGTATACGACCAAAGGAGCTAAAGTGCTCGACGTTGTAGTCATGGCATTTGTAGAGTGGTCTTTGTGAAATAGATAAAGTTGAGATATGCATTGAAAGTGGCCTGTACCATGATATGAAGCTGATCACTACTTAGTTTTGCTACACAAAAGCGTTAGCTCTAAGTAGCTGGTCATACCAAAATAGGCAGTGTAATGTCATGAGTGAGAAATACATTATAATGTAAAATATATATACATTAAAATCAAAGGTAATTGCATAAAATATGTACACAAACATTGCCTCAGAGATGGCATAATACCAAAGAACTGTTCAAAAATGCTACACAATTGTTAGCTAAGAACAGGTGGTTATGCCACGTGAGACAATTACTAAAAATTAACGTAAAGTTTTAAAAAAAAATTTTATAGTTAAATGTTAATGTTTAAAAAAAAAATTAATTACGCGTTATACAAAGCAGGTTGAGATTGTGGGCAGACGGAGCCTGAGACGTGTGTAGAAAGTTGAACGCTCTCAGGATCAGGTGGTTCGATAAACGGTTTTAACCTGTCTATGCTTACTGATGTCGGTGTAGCGCCTTGCATAATGATGAAGTATTTTGGCTGTCTTAGTAAAATCGGGTAAGGACCGCGATACTTGGGTTGTAGTGGTGCAACAGCATTATTGTTGCGAACGAGTACTCTCTTGCAGCTGTGGAGCTGTGGGTGAACGAAGACTGGACGAGGCGTGTGTCTCGGCTGCTGTTCAGACATGTTACCGAAATGAAGTCGAAGGCGGGTAGCTTCGTTTTGTGGGTCATCTTGTGCCGGTAGTAGACGTGGGAGCTGACTAGGCAGGCGTAGATCCATGCCATACAAGAGTTGTGACGCAGACGTTTTAATGGATTCTCGAGTACGAGAACGCATGGCCAGCAGAACTAAAGGTAGTGCATCGACCCAGTTGCCATTAATGGACGAGGATGCTAAAGCTGCTTTGAGTTCCCTATGCATTCTCTCTACCATGCCATTAGCTTGGGGATGGTAGGCAGTCGTCTGGCGTAAGATGCATCCCATGTACCGCAAGGTGGTTTTGAAACAATCAGATGAGAAACAAGTGCCTCTGTCCGTGATGACCTCATTGGGAACACCGTAATTGGATATCCATGCAGAGATAAAACCGTTAGTTACTTCGTCTGCAGAAATGGTGCCAAGAGGTAATGCCGCAGGCCACCGTGTAAATCTATCGATCATAGTTAGAAGGTAGCTGAAACCTTGAACCTTTGTCAGATGAACTATGTCGATGTGGACGATGGCTAGGCGAGAAGTAGACCGAAAATGTTGCAACTTAGAACGAGTGTGTCGTGTGATCTTGTTTTTCTGACAAATAGCACACTCTGAGACCCATCGTTTAACATTCTGCCTAAGTCTGTGACCCCAGAAACGATCTGTAAGAAGTCGGACAGTCGCTTGGCTTCCTGGGTGAGAAATTGAGTGAATTGAATCGAAAACCTTCCTCTGAAGGCTGGTCGGCAGAACTGGCTTGTTGGGCTGCGTACCCGTGAAGTAAACAATTGGTAAGCCTTCCCACAGACAGCATATGAACTTGGTTGGGTGACGGGCTATTGATCTTTGAATGTGAATGTCACCGCGTTGTTCAGTTCGCAGGAGAGTTGGCGTTAGTGCAGGTTCACTGAGTGCCACGGAGTTGACAGTGAATGGTGACGGCGAAGGTGGTTGTAGAGAGACGTCTGGCCTAGACAGGGCATCTGCAATGAAGTTCTGTTTGCCCTTGACGTGAAAGACGTCAAATTGCCATTCGCTTAGACGAGAAAGCTGTCTTTCCACTCTGGCAGGGTACTTGGCGATAGATGAAGTTGCGTTTCGAAGTGCGCTAACTAGTGGTGCATGATCTGTGAAAACAACAAATCTGCTACTGCCAATGATGCTGATAAAATGGCGCACTGCGTCGTGGATGGCGAGAAGTTCTCGGCCGAAAGTGTCGTACCTCGTTTCTACTGGTTGGAGAGTACGCGAGTAGAAACTGATAGGCTTTCGAACTCCGTCGATCTCTTGTTCCAAAGTGGCTCCAATAGCGAATTCAGAAGCATCTGTCGTGAGTAGAAATGGCTTTTCAAATCTGGATGCGTTAGCATTGTGGCATTTGCTAACGAGTTGATGGCAAGTCGAAGTAATTCCTCGTCTTCGGATGACCAAGCAATGATGGAATTCTTGCTAAGTCCTTTTCGGTTCCGCAGGTGCCTGCACAAAGGATAAAGTTGTTTTGAAAGGCCTGGAAGGAACTTGCGATAATAGTTTAGTACTCCCAGGATTTTCTGCAAATCGCTCAAAGTCCTTGGTGACTTGATATTCTTGATTGAATTCGTCTTTGACGGCAACGGTTGAATACCTTGGGCCGTGATACGATGCCCTAAGAAGTCGACGGATGAAGTTGCAATCTGCGTCTTGTCACAGTTGATCTTGAGTCCGTGGTTGGATAAGCGTGAGAGGACATTTCGTAGATGTTTCGCATGAGATTCTAGATCTGGACTGAATACCATAATGTCATCTAGATATGACATACAATAAGCAGAGTCGTCGCGAAGTATGTTGTCTATGAATCTTTGAAATGTCTGAGTAGCACACTTGAGTCCAAAAGGCATGTAAAGATATTCAAAAAGGCCAAATGGAGTGATGACTGCAGTTTTCTCGATATCCTCTGGTGCTACCGGTATGTGATGGTACGCTTGTCTGAGGTCAATCACTGAGAAGAAATTGCTGCCGTTGAGTTTTTCAAGTAATGTGTTGATATTTGGAATGGGATATGCATCAGATTTTGTCACTGAATTTAGCTTACGGTAGTCTCCACAGGCTCTGTACGATCCGTTTGATTTTGAGACTAAGTGCAGTGGTGACGCCCATGAACTTTTTGATGGTCTGATGATTCCCTCTTCCAAAAGCCTTGAGAATTCTTCTTGGACAGCTTTCAGCTTAGCAGGAGCCAGTGGTCGCTTCTTGAGTGCAATAGGTTATCCTTCTGTGACGATATGATGCATCGTGTTGGAGACTCGTAGCTCTGATTTGTTAAGATCGAAAAGCGATTTGTATTTTCGAAGAGCTGCTGATATCTCTGCTGAATGATGCACTGGGGTTGGCTGAATGACCTGTAACTCCAAACGCTCGGAGGCAAGTGTCCAAAAACTTTGTTCAAGTCCGGTGGAGGGTCGATGATCTTTTGATTGGCAAGATCAACAATGAGCCGAAATTTCAGAAGGAAATCAAGGCCTATTATATTATGTGAGACCTTGGCAATGATGAAGTTGTGGGAAAATTCACGTCGTAGACCTATGTTGAGTGTGCGGTATTGGCAGCCATAAGTTGGTATGGGCTCGCCTGTAGCTGTTGCGAGAAGAACGCCTAGCGACATCTCGGCCATTGAATCACCTTTGAGAACTGAGACTGCCGCACCTGTGTCTACGATGTACTCTTCGCCAGTTTTGAAATCAAGAAGGTGCAGAAGTTCGTTGGGCTGTTTGGCCGGGTCATGCAAACAAATGGGCTGGTGATTGCGACCGGCGTTGTCCATTTGGTTCTCTATGTGAAAAATTCGGCGTGGACGAAAAGAGTCGACAGGGATGTCGGATTGTAGTTGGCTTCTTCCATGTAGCGCCGTTGATGCCGTTGATGTGCAGAAAGTACGGTCTTCTACTTCCTGCGCCAGACGTTTCCCGATGCTGATGCACCCTTGTGCCTGCAGTCTGTTGTCCTCTCCGTCAGCTGTGGAAATTGACACTCATTCGGAAATTCTTCGGAACGACAAAGACAAACTTGGCAAGCATAAAAAACTTCTGGTGGTTATAACACCAGTTCTTTGGAGCATATTTATTAAAGGATTGCGGAGATCTCGATCGCCGCCTACCATTATAATTTGACTTGGAAACGAATTTTGGTCGAGCATTCACTTGATTTATCTCGGATTTGGTAATGGCCAATCCTTCTAGAGCTTTAGCCATGTTCACCACTGTTCTCTCTAAAGAGGAGGTTCTATCATCTTGCGGGGGTGAAGAAAAGGATGATGGATTCACTTTGGGTTCCAAACCCTATATTCTAACTCACATCTCTCA
>JAQBSW010007324.1:0-41610 GCA_029291075.1 Eudiplozoon nipponicum
TGCATTATGTCATCATGTTAGTCAACAATACATACAATCAATTGCTAGTCATGGTTCTAATTTTTTGCATAATGTTACACTCGAATTAAACCTTAATTTTTCCTATGTTTGATGATGAATCTATTATTCTTTACAGTCGAACTTTCTGATATTGATATATTGTACAGTACAACTAGTGAGATTTACTTATCTACATGAGACTAATTGCACATTTTTATGTGATGTGATAACTTTTATTATATTGTACATTTTCCAATTTTATTATTTGATGGAACATGTGTGGTTTAAATCCAAATAAAGATATTCTATTCTATTCCATTCTAAACAACATTTTAGTTCCGAATAGGTACATGTTACTAACATCATGGATATCAATGTATGCTATAATTTACCGAAATTGAGAATTACAACTATTTCTGAACACATGTTACTCCAGTAAATCCATACACACTGGCCTTGATCGATATCAGTTATCACAGTTTCCGGTAAGCATGACGTCATTCAATTCAATTTATAACAATTAAGTACTGTTTATTACAAAGAACTAATATATATGCAAGTATGTATTAGGTGTTGCAAACCAAGTAACAAATTAGTTCAGTTAAGACTAAAATGAAAAACCAAAGACATCATGAACGAATGCATAATCTCGTGCACATTTTTCTCTTAATTACTGGCGAATCATCAGAAGTCCGTTTTACACCCATTAACCACTATATATTTGGTTGAAGAATGTAGGATAATAAGACGTTGCAATCTTCTAGACGAATGTGAAATCTTGCAATAGTGAAGCTAACATCATATAAAGTTTTCGTCATTGCGACTTAAGCGTTAACTCACACTACAGAATATATATATATATATATATATATATATATATGTTAAAAAACAAGATTAAAAACAAGATTATGGTAACTTTTGATGTTACGTCTTTGTTTACAAATGTTCCAATTGATGAAACTATTGACATTATAGTCAAAGCGGTAGAACACGATATATTATTATCGCCGGTGCCAGGTCACACTCTACGCAAGCTTATCTTATTATGCACGAAAGACGTACGATTTCGTTTTAATGGAAGCATCTACAAACAGACTGATGGTGTCGCAATGGGAAGCCCCTTATCTCCAGTGTTGGCTGAGATTTTTATAGGGCACCTAGAAAATACATCATTAAAGAGTGACATAAGTAAATGTTTTCAATATATACGGTACGTGGATGATATATTTCTTGTACTTAAGTACAGGTCACAATCACGAACATTGCTTCAAAGTTTCAAAAAAGAACATAAGAATATCGGCTTTCACCTCAGAGCACGAGAAAGATGACTGTCTGCCTTTCCTAGATGTACTATTAAAGAAAGAAACTAATGGTAAATTAAACAGAACAATTTACCATAAACCAACATGGTCTGCACAGTATTTGCATTACAGCAATTTTGTGCCGTTTCAATATAAATTATCAACAAGATTTAAAAGAAACATGTTGCGCGACAGGAAATAAACAATTTACCTGATTTTCGGATTGCGTACCGAAATATTTGAATCCACTGTCATCATGATTTTTGCAGATATTTCGGGCTCCAATTACGGAGGCCTTTTTCAATGCCAAACACATCACACACTTAGTTGACAATCAATATGTCAAGTGGAAATATTAATTTAAACCGCCTCATTTATACTTGTTTTTAGATCTCTTAAGCATAACGTTTTTTTATAAAAATGTTAGGAAAGTGTATGTTAAATTGGTTTGTGTATGTGTCTACATGTATACACTCTTCGCAATGAGATTACAGTGATATAATGACAATTTATGACAACTCACTAGATAAGCGTACGTCATGCCTGTGTGTATGTGTTCTCATTTGTTTTGAATTGAGGAGTAATCAGTTAATGCAAGTGTACACTCATCCCAGTGAAATTACAGCGATTTGGCAACATCTGACTATTCACTGGATAAGCGTGTTTGTGTGTATGTGCGTGAGCGTTTACTTAAAACTGAGAGCTAATCTGTTACATGTAATTACAGGCACGTGTAACGGTCATACAAGTAAAACTAAAATGATAACTGTCATTTCCTAACTGCACACGTCAGACCTATTTTACACTTACTTTTCTAAATGAAGTAATTACGAGTGGCATTTCGGTGAGGAGGGGGCATGACACTATTAATAGAGTAAATAATTAATAGGTAGCAAAATTAAATTAGAAACGGATAAAGTGTTTCAATAGGGTAGAAAGTTAAATTAAACGGTACGTAAAAGAAATTAAAAATTGCCTGATAAAGACGATACTAGTAATAGTGCAAAGAAAATAAAATAAAAATAAACCTTGCCATCATGTATAGATAAATGTATGTTAAAGGCGCTACACTAACAACAGAACGTAAGATAACAGATAAAATAAGATAACAAGTAATCAAGGATGAAATAATAAGATAATCAAAATAAATTAGGCGATATTGAATTAATCAATCTCCACCTCTGTAAGTTAATATCAGTCCAGTGTTCTTATTCTTTTACTTGAGCGAGTTTCTGATTCTGATTCTGATTCGTGCAATCTTCGTTTTCTACCATTATTTAGTGCTGTATTCCAAATAGGACCTAGTGATTTTTCTACGGCTGTTTCATTCATTATATCATTTCTCGATTTAATTTCGATGGATTCTCTAATCAGTCTAGTCGATCTGCTACGGCTACAAATTGATATACGTCTGCACCCATCCCAATTAATTGTGTGTCCTGTCTCTACTGTATGGCGTGCAAGATCTGACCTATTAACATGGGCATACTTGCATGCAGTTTTATGTTCCCCTCTTCTAACCTTAATTGGGCGCATGGTTTCACCAACATACATCAAGTCACTGTCGTTAAATGGAATTTCATATACTCCTGATGTGTCCAGCGGTTCTATTTTTTCCTTTTGGTTGGGAAGTATAATACCTAGTGTAAGGGTCTGTTTTAAAATAGTACGTATATTGTATTTTGATGCTACCATTTTTATTTTCCTACTTAGTTTAGAGTCAGTTATAACCATTAGCCTCCGGTCATCTTTTAATTTATTTGACTTCACGTACTTCCAGTCATGATTAAATTTACTTATAACGCTCATTATAGTTGCTTCAATTAACTTTAGAGGATACCCATTAGCACTGAATATTTCTCGCAGTCTCCCTAATTCAATCTCTCTATGTTTTTTATCTGTTAATCTTAAGCTTCTTATTATCATCGATTTTAAGATACCGATTTTCATTCTATATGGATGATTTGAATCGAAATTAAGAAGGATACCTGAGTAAGTATCCTTCCTATAAACATCCCGTTCTAGTTTTGTACCATTTCTAATTAACTTGACATCCAGAAATGGTAATTCGCCACATGATTCATTTTCAAATGTAAATTTAAGCTCGCTCACCTGATTTGCTATGTTTAAGAAATTTATCAGATGATCCTCCCCGTGATTCCAAATAACTAATATATCATCCAAATATCTTGCATACAATTTAGGATTTAAGGATGTTATATCTAAGAGGAGTCTTCTCCATGTAATGCATGAAGATATTAGCTATTGGAACCGACAGTGGTTGACCCATTGGAACACCTCTAATCTGCTTATAAAATGCATTCCTAAATTTAAAATAAGTGGAGGACATACATAAGTCCACCATCTCCATATCATGTCTCATCTTCATTTTGCTTCCTTCTTATATTACTGGATGATCAACCAGGAAACGCTGAAAATAATCTAGTGCTTTGGGTACTGGTATATTGGTGTACATTGACACCACATTGTCAACCATGTCTCGATGGCCGATCGTACATGGGCTAACGGGGCTATGGCGGTGGTATCACCAGGGCGTGGTGGATTTCCGACCGGCAATCGGATCTCCTATAAAATACCACATGAGCCCGACGACACCTCCATGACTCGGCGTGTGTTCCCCGCCACAAAAGGGTTCAGCAGCCACAGCATTACATGGACTCCTGGACAATACCCCGTACATCCGAATGGCGAATGAGCTCATTTAATGCAGCTAAACTACGTGTTATTTAGGGTGACACACTTGCCTTTGGCAGCAATCAAAGAGAAACAGCCGTTAATATCGATATCAAATATTATTTACCAATATACATGCGCAAGTTGTCGATCAACTTACATAGGCCGATCGACCAGACGGTTAATTACTCGAATGAGAGAACATTGCAACTTAAACGCCTGTTTTAAATCAAATGGTGAATACACGTCTGCTATTGCGCAACATATCATCGAAACATCGTAAGTATGTTCTCCAGTCGTAGCATTGAAACTAATTACTAAATGCAAAAACAAAAGGGAGCTAGCCACATACGAAGCCTTATGAATAAACAAATTGCAGCCGGATTTATGTAAGCAGAAGAAGCACGTACACGCATTGAGCTTGAACTGGATGTGACGCACGCAATTTGATTGGTTTCTATTTTTCACACTCTCCCTATGTTCACATATTTCTATCTTGTTTTGCTTTCCAATTTATATATAAAGATATGCTCATTAGTATATATATATAGACTCTGTATATATATTATATAGTGTGAGTTAACGTTGAGGTCGCAATGACGAAGATTTTATATGATGTTAGCTTCACCATTGCAAGTTTACACATTCGTCAAGGAGATTGTACTATCATATTATCCTACATTATTCACCCAAATATATAGCGGTTATAAGGTGTAATACCGACTCCTACTGATGAGTCGCCGGTAAGCAAGAGAAGATTGTGCACGAGATTATACTTTCCGTTCAGGATGTCATTGGTTTGTCCTTCTGGTCACAACTGAACTAAATTGTTACTAGGTTTGCTACACCTAATGCATACTTGCATATATATTAGTTTTTCGCAACAAACAATAATTAACTGTTATATATTGAATTGAATGATATCATGTTTACCGCGAATTGTGATAATTGATATCGATCAAGGGCAGGGTGTAAGGATTTACTGGAGTAACAGGTCTTCAGAAATAGTTGTAATTCTCAATTTCCGTAAATTATAGCTTATATTGGTATCCATCATGTTAGTAACATGTACCTATTCGAAAATAAAATGTTGGTATCTCTGTCTGAAACAATAGCCAAAGTGGTAGTATCCTTTACAGACGCTATATATATATATATATATATATATATATATATATATATATATATATATATATTATAGTGTGAGTTAACGTTGAAGTCGCATTGTCGAAGACTTTATATGATGTTAGCTTCATTATTACAGGTTTACACATTCGTCTAGTAGATTGTACCGTCCTATTATCTTACATTTTTCAAGGAAATATATAGTTGTTAAAGGGCGTCAAACCGGCTCAAACTGATAAGTCACCAGTAAGCACGAAACGAATGTGCACGAGATTATACTTTCCGTTCATGCTGTGTTTAGTTCATCCTTCTGGTCACAACTGAACTAATTTGTTACTAGTTTTGCAACACCTAATACATACATGAATTCGCCGACGTATTGCCTAAATGAAATTGAAATTTTATTTACGCCGTACCAATTAAACCCAGAAAAATTTGCCATGAACCAATGGCCTGAGAGATTATGTTTTCAAAATTATATGAGCACGATGCGTTTTTCACCTGATATACACAGAAACTCAAAGTATAATCTCATGCTTTCTTTGGTTTATCGTTCATGCTTCCCGTTCATCCTTCTGGTCACCACTGGACTAATGTGTTACTAGGT
This sequence comes from Eudiplozoon nipponicum, assembly GCA_029291075.1. Lineage (NCBI taxonomy): Eukaryota > Metazoa > Platyhelminthes > Monogenea > Mazocraeidea > Diplozoidae > Eudiplozoon > Eudiplozoon nipponicum. The sequence goes on from JAQBSW010007324.1 coordinate 5,728, forward strand.
TTGCAACACCTAATACATACTTGCATATATATTAGTTCTCTACAATAAACAGTATTTGAATGACACACAAATTTGAAATTTTCTATTGTGCACAACGCGTGATTGCTGTCACGCTACACACTTGACAGTTAACCTACGCTGACTTCTGGACTTGCGTAAGTTACGCTGTGTCAGCTAGTCACTTGAATCTCAGTCACGCGTATTTTCGCGTTGCTGCACAACTTTTCACGCTGATCGATTATCTATTTATCGGAATTCTACGCCAGTCAACCATAGAGTGCCTAAGGTATCTAGGAGTACTTCTAGAAACTGCAACAAAACCTAACTTTTTTGGCATTTCCTGGAGAATGCAATTCCAACCATTATAATGGCCACCTAGAATAGCTTTCTCTCATTATCTACGGCCATTAATTACTTTGTAGCATCGCACTGTATTTACTTGCAGCCAACTAGAGGTTCGGAATGCTTAGATCATGTATATTTAGAAGTTGAAGCGTTGAACTCACACAGTTATGATGTAGTAAATTACTTCAAAGAATTGGATCATAAACAAATCATTTTACAATGGAACCTTTCGAGTAGCAAAGCACAGAAACCTAATTTTGAAAGTGCGCACGTGCAATGTTCCAGAATCAACTGGAATCTTTTTAGAGAATTAAGCTTATCTATTGATTATGAATGTTTTTTTATCATGAATAATGACGAATTTGTTTCTTCTGTTTCATTGTTATTATCTGATATGTTTAGGGCGTCTACATTTACGGATGTTTTACCCAAGAGATTCAATAGGAAGTTATGTAAGCTAAGAATCAAACGAGATAATATAATGAAATGTAGTCTTATCAATAGTATTAAAAAAATGAGGTTAGAATTGATTGATAAAGAAATTAATTCATCACTGCTGATAATCCGTCAAAGATCTGAGAGAATTATTTTGGCCAAACTGAAAAGCAATCCTAGACTAGGATACAAACTACTCACAGACTATAGTAAATATAAGGAAAAATTAAAGCTTATATTACCTGTGGGTAAAACTGAGTATGAATTTCTCTGTGAATTGGATGAAGTATTTGGCAAATTGTTATGTAATCCACATAACGAAAGCAATTTCATTGATCTACCTGATCCTTCGGGAAACCAGGATCTAGGACTTGTTATTGACAGTGATGCATTGATAGAATTAATGTTAAAAATAAAATCAAAAAAACAAAAAGATCACCTTGGTATATCGATTGATAACCTACTTCAATTACCTTTAAATTTTATGAATGCGCTCTGCAATTTTATAAATAGAATTTTGAAGGATGGGAAATTACCAATTGATATATTAACGATAGTAGCTAAACCATTGCCAAAAGTAAGTAAGCCACAGTGCGCCAGTGATTATAGATTAATCTCTATTATCCCTTCGTTTTTGAAGATAATAGAACGATTGATACTAGATCATTTAGAACGTATGTTGCCGGCTGATTTTGATATGTGCCAACACGGCTTTACAAAAGACAGGTCGACAACTACTAATATTCTCTCTATGTGGAAACATGTAATTACATTAGATGAGAAAAAGTTAGATGCATTAATTGTATTTATAGATATCTCAAAAGCTTTTGACTCTATATCATTTGATGCTATTTTGAATGCGATTAGTTTGTTGAATATTGATCCGAATATTTTTAGATTACTTAAATACTATCTATATAATCGACGAATGAGTATTCAAGTAAACGATTTGATATCAAAATCGAAACGAGTAACGAGTGGAGTTCCACAGGGATCAAGCTTGGGGCCCATTTTATTTAAAATTGTATTTTCACATTTGGAAACTAAGATCCTTAACGGTCGAGTTTGCAAATTCGCTGATGATTTAAAAATAATCTTCCCAATTGATCCAAAAAATGTTGAATTCTCCAAAAATAATGTGACACTAGATTTGTATGATTTAAGTAGATACTTGTTAACACTAGGGCTGAGAATAAACAGTAAAAAGACGAGAGCTTTGAAAATAGGTAACAGAACTGATTTCAATTATGTTTATTTTCATGATGCTGAGATTAATGATGTTTTTGAGATTAAACTTATGCAAGAAATTAAGGATTTAGGTATAACTATTCATTGTACGGCTTCTGCTGAGAGACATATTGAAAGGATAGTAGGCAGTGCCAAGAACAGATGGGCACTAATAAATAGAAATATTTTATCGAGTGAAATAAAATATAAAATGTTTATAATATGGATTAGACCGATATTAGAATATGCTGCTGCTACTTGGAATCCTTTAACAAAGGGTTTGTCTAATAAGATAGAAGCTGTACAAAGAAAAGTTGTGAAACAAATAAGTCCTATCTCCTGCACTATATATGCCACTAGATTACAGTTTGTATCACAGCATCCTTTATGGTTTCGGAGGATGTGCTATTGCATAAAAGTTTTCCATTTGAACCAGTGGACTGGTGCCTATATGAATCCAATAAGAAAGAGTCATGAAGTTGGAACTAGATCTGGTCAATTTGCAATATCTCCACCATTGGTAGGGAATGTTGCGAGCAAGCTATTCTCTTTTTCAAAAATTTTCAAAATTTACAATCAATTGCCAAAATGGCTTAGAGAAACGCCTCCATCTAAAATGTCTCTTAAATTTTTATCTACCGAACTAGAAAAAGTGTTCAATCCTGCTGATATTTTTAATTTTGATTATGATAATACTTTCTCGTGGTTAAATAAAAGACAGGATTAATTGTTTTTCAAGCAGCATAACTTCTCGAGATTCTATCTTCAAGTTTTGTACTATTAATACTGAAACGTTGTGCATTACATAGTATGTTAAACAACAATACATACAATCAATTATTAGTCATGGTTACCTTTTTTGCATAATGTTACACTCGAATAATACATTAAATTTTTCTATTTTTGATTGTACAGTACAACTAATTGCACATACCTATGTGATGTGATATGTTTTTATATTGTACATTTTCTATTTTTATTTGATGGAACATGTAAGGTTTGAATCCAAATAAAGATTTCCTATTCTATTTTATTCAAGTCAAACCACCAATGGTGGGAATGTTGCGAGCAAGCTACTCTCTTTTTTAAAAATTTACAAAATTTACAATCAATTGCTAAAGGGGCTTAGAGAAACGCCTCCAACTAAAATGTCTTTTAAATTTTTATCTACCGAACTAGAAAAAGTGTTCAATCCTGCTGATATTTTTAATTTTGATTATGATAATACATTCTCATGGTTAAATAAAAGACAGGATTAATTGTGTTTCCGCAACATAATTTCTCGAGAATCTATCTTCAAATTGTGTATTATTAAAACTGAAAGGTTATGCATTATATCATCTTGTTAATCAACAATGCATACAATCAATAATTAGTCATGGTTACCTTTTTTCTTACAAACTGTTATACTCGAATTATATCTTAAATTTTTCTAATTTTGATGAAGAATCTATCACTCTTTACAGCTGAACTTTCTGATGCTGATAAATTGTACAGTACAACTAATTGCACATATATATGTGATGTGATATCTTTTTATATTGTACATTTTCTAATTTTATTATTTGATGGAACATGTGTGGTTTGAATCCAAATAAAGATATTCTATTCTATTCTATTCTATTCCATTAAGATACGGATAGCAGTGCTCTTTGGGGCTATAAAGTTGAACTGGTTTTGCATTCAAGGTTTTAAGCACATGTATATCTGTCAACGCATACCCCTATTTTGCATGTAAAAGTACTGCATTTTCTTAGATTTTGTTCGTTTTTTAGTTTGCTTTACATAACACATACAAAACATGTGGTCAAATAATTCATGCAAATGCTATAAAATAATTTAGTCTCATACTATATAGTGCTTTCAAATGAATATAAGACATTGATATAAACCGCTTATTTTGATTTATGTTTTACTGTTTTAAGATCATTTTGCTTTATTGTTTAAAAAGTGTTTGCATTATTTAGAAAATGTAGACGATTTTTTTTAAAGGTAATGCATTATAATAATGCATATTATTATTAATTTTGTTTGGTATGAAAGGTCATCTAGCTTAACGTTTGAAATGATAGGATACTATTAAAAAATAGGGCTATATCTCCATCATGAACCAACTTTCGTCGCCAGCCCCCATCTCCCCGCTCCTCACCCAAAAGATTATCTCCAATATTTCTGATCTCCAACAGCAAATGGCGGATATCACAGGATTACTTGGAGCATTGACTGGCAACCTTTCAGTCTCCTCCGTTCAGCCCCATTTGTTGCGTCAAGCAGATACGTTTCTGAATGGGGTAGCCAGGGAGGTTGCCCTGCGAAACCACAACAAGCGAAACCTCTTTCTTTGGTCTCCGCGCTCCCCTCTCTCAAAGGACGATCTGGCCTCAGATCTCATCCGTCAAATAGGGGAAAACTTTAGCCAACTAAAAGAGATCTCCTCGGGAAAGGGCCGAGCCTTCATCCTCTCCTCACACAAAAGACTGTCCGACGATGAGGTTCGTCATCTCAAACTACATTCGCCCATCTTATCATCCGGACAAGTCAAACTCAAACGAGACTACACTCTGCTACAGAGGACTCTTGAGAAAGCACAAACTCACACACCGGACACCACCCCTCCTCCAGCTCCTCACGCCTTTCCGGGCTGGAGCAATCCTAAGAAAAGCCGTTCAGTTCACGGCGGACTCCTTGGTGACGCACCTTCCTCCAGTCCACCCCCACTCACACCTTCCCGATTTGAAGGCCTTCCCCTCACCTTTAGCCCTTACTCCGCAACCAGTCCCCCTACACTATCTCAAGCTTTACCACGTCGTCGTGGCCGACCACGCCGCGCTAAGCCTCATAATAACGCATCTTCTCTCCCAAACCCGTCCACCAGGTCTACATCCCCTCGAAAGGTTACCTTTGTGACAGATGCTATGAATCAGAAACCGAAAAAACGTAAGTCTACGAAGACCAAGCAAAACTTCGACCCAGCCCCATCAAATTCATCTCCCCCTACTGAATCCACCATCGTCCCCACCCTGGACAGTTCCGCCCCAGCTCCTGATCTTTCTCCGTCCTTGCTCGCCCCCCCAACGCACCTTCCGAGTGCCCCCTCGAACCCAGATATCTCGCCCCCCTCTTGCTTTCAAACCCTACAACTGCCTCACCCACCTGATAAACGCGGGACAACAACAGAAATCCAAATCGACTCTGACCACTCTATCCTTGTCAACAAGCGGTCTGTCACCCTCATCAGCCCTAGATCTCGCTCAACCCGCCAGCGGAAAGCCCCCGCACGCTTCTCCTCTCCGATCTAACCATCCCTCTCTCAAAGCGCTCTCAGCAATCCTCATCAACTGCAGGTCACTTACGCCTAAAATTAATCAACTACGAGCCTTTCTGTCCTCTAACGAGATTGACATATGCGTTCTTGTTGAGACTTGGCTGTCCCCCTCCATCCATAGTGATGACCTTTTCCTCATTCATGGATACACGTTCCTTCGTAGCGACAGAACTGTCGGTCGCGGAGGCGGACTAGCTGCCTATGTCCGATCCCTTCTTATGCCCAAACGCTTATCGACATCGAACTCTCAAGGTTTGGAATTTTTCTCGTTTCAGCTACAAATCCTTAACCAAAGCATATCTACCTGCGTTGTCTACAGACCCCCTAATATCTCACTCATCGACGACACTCGCGGGGCCCAACTCCTTTCCACTCTTTTCTCTTTACACTCTGATCGGTACGTCGTTGTGGGTGATCTCAACCTCCCCACGACTAACTGGCATAATCTAGCTTCCGAAAATCACCCACTGCTTCGACTCTTTGCGGATAACCTGCTACACCAATTCGTGCATTTTCCTACCCGAGGGAACAACCAACTGGATTGTGTTCTCTCCAATAACGAGGTGACCGATGTTCGCTCTCGGGAAATCTTCCCCAATCTTGATCACTGTCAGGTATCCTTCCTCTTACCTCTCTTATCCTTCACCCCTCGAGAAGACACCCAATCTTTCAGACGATTCACCAACTGGGACGAGTTCCGCCGACTCTGTGACACAGTTAACTGGAGGGACCTCTTTCTCCCAAACAACCTCTCCTCGTGCTTCTCCGAAGTCCATAACATCCTATCCTCCCACTATAACTCCGCCACCTCTATTCAACAAGTATACTCGACGAATAAGATGAACGCTCTGTTTAAGGCACGTGACAACCTCGCACGCAGCTCTCGCCTACGCACATCGTCACTGGCTCGCGCCCTCGCTCTGAGACGCATTGATGGGCTCATTAAACAGGCTATCAACAAACAAGCGCTCCACGTCGAAAAACGCATCCGCTCAGCTCCTAACCCCCGGGCAAAGTTCGCCATCATCAAACACCAATTGTTGCAAAAGCCCAAAACCTCGTATATCAACTTCTCTCAGTCAGACGACCTTTGCTTCGCTAACGATTATCTGACTCATCTTCTCGACTCATTTTCCTCTCCCACTCCGCCTATTGAGATGGTAGACAACGGAGACTCCGAGAACCTTCGCTGGTTATACGTCTCTCCGGCTTCCGTCGCCCAAGCAGTTAAAGACATTAAATCTAAACACCAATTTGATCAATACGGTGTTTCAGTCAGCATGATTGCGCTGCTTGGCTGGAACGTCTTCTCTCTACTTGCAGATGTTATTAATCATTGTGTCGAAACCATCTATCTTCCCTCAGACTGGCTTTGCTCGACGATCTCTCCCATCCCCAAAAACGGCTCTTCCTCGACCTCATCATTTAAAGATCTCCGCCCCATTACTATCGTACCTTCTTTCACCAAAATCTTCGACAGGATCCTATACAACCTAATCTACCCTTTCATTAAGTCCCATGAAAACTTCTACCTCCTTGATGATCAACATGGATTCCTGAACGGCCGCTCATCTTCCACCAACTTAGTTAGTATTCTCGATCATTGCTACTCTTCTTTCTCTAAAGGGCTTCAGTGCACTCTCCTCTTCCTAGATATATCCAAGGCTTTTGACTCGCTGTCATTTTCAGCAATTGAATCTGCCTTAATGAGAAGCGGTATATGCGGCAATGTTCTCAATCTTATCAGCTATTATCTTCGGAATCGATATACAAGAGTAAAAATTGGCAGCAGTCTCTCGAGGCCAACCCATGTCCGATCCGGTGTTCCCCAGGGCTCTGTACTTGGTCCCATTCTCTTCAACCTTGCACTCGCACACATACAGGTTGAAGACACTCTTTTCAAGCTGTTCAAATATGCAGATGATATGGTCATCGTATTCAGCAACCCCACAACTTCCAACCCTTCCTCATCCCTTATATCGGAGCTCCTATCCTCGCTCCACTTGCAGCTCAGCGAAATCGGACTCAAACTAAATCCCACCAAAACTCGCTTAATGAGACTCTCGTCTGATCCATTCTGCTCCATCCCGGCTGCCAACTACCCCCTCGACATAGAAATAATAGATTCGGCCAAACATCTCGGCATTCAATTCTCAAAATCCCTAGACTTCTCCCCACACCTTACACACACTACTTCCAAACTCTTCAAATGGGCCCGTCTGATCTGTTTTAAGACTAACAATCCCACTCTCCAACTCACATTATTCAAGGTCTACGTTCTGCCCCTCATTTCCTACGCCAGCGAATTCTACTGTCCTCTCACCCACGCCTCCTCGTACACCATTGAACAGGTATCCTCCAGATTTCTTAAGCGAGTCTTCCCGAACTGCCAAAACTACAGGGAACGCCTACTTCTAGCTAACCTCCTTCCGCTTTGGTTCACACGTCACCTTCGAGTCATTTCTTTTATCCATAAGATCTCAACTTCCTTACCACTCTCCAACTTTGCCCACCCAAGTCACCACTACGCCACACGTTCTAGTAACTCTTCTATCCAAGCCTACCATACCCCCACCATATTTAAAAAAATCTATCTCTTCTCCAAAGCCACTAATGTCTTCAACGCTCTCCCCACAGACATAAAACTCCTACCCCAGCACGAATTCAAAAAGGCAGCCCATCAGTACTTCTTCAACAAATTTCTTTGTGATACGACCGATTGGAAACGAAACTGGTTCCTTCTCAATCCATAACATTTACTCCACCCTATCTTCTTACCTCTCTTGTCTTATTCTTTTTTCTTCAAGATTCACTAATACCACCTCTCAGCCCATTCCTAACCCCATTATATCCACGTTGCGGATACTCTACTACGTTTTGCTCATCCAACTCTTTTCTTTTTTTCTTGTTTCAGCGGAGGACCGGAAACCCAACAGCCCTACCGATTCACCAACGGTTCGCTTCGGACTTCGACTCTCCCTGGTCTTATTTTAATCTCGATCACGTTCTACAGATGCCTGCGATCCTTGCAAGACTCGCTCGCCTCAATCCTGCCGACTCCATCAATTCATTCGTCACGACAACGGACTCCAACGGTCGACGTCTACCTCCGGGCCGCCATCTTTTTATCTTCATCTTCGTTTTCGATCTCACATTCACCTTGAAGATCTGATACTTCACGGACTATCTCCAATTGATCTTGTCTAGTCAAATGGAACTTCGCTTATATTTATTTTTCACCAGATTGAACTATCTTGTTGTTAATGATAACTTTTCCCCTCCCCAACCCCTCCCCCTGCTATTAAATACTTTGCTAGTCACAATTCCACTCACCTCCACATATCCTACCCTTGATTTGCTATTTCAATGATTGGGCCAGTTGGCCTTTGATGCCAAATAAATGTATTAGTATGTGTGTGTGTAGTAGTAGTAGTAGTATATAGAGTTTAATGAAATATTGACTAACAATTTTTTTGACGACAAGGCGTTAGAGTGCTGTGAAATGGTGTACAGGCTCCGAACCTATTTTTTTTACTGAGAACGCATAGATGCCAAGTCGTGTTCAGTCCTTAATCGTCTATTGGAATCTGATAAGCTAGAACTATCGTTCACATCTATTAAATTCATGCCAACTAATTTGCTTGTGTCCTCAAACTTAAGATTAGCTTCCAAGCTGATCGTACATAATTATTAATTTGATAACTTAGTGTTAGGCAAACGGAATGTGAAGTTCTAACGTAGCAAAACACCCGATCAAATAACCTGGAAATAAATAAGACGTGAAAAACAGAATTATTATATTACCTGTTCCAGAACATCCCCAATATGTACGATTCAAAAGACAAAATGATGGCAGGTGTTTATTATAATTATAAACGTAAATTGGAGAAAAGAAACAAGTGCAGCTTGATGAGGAAAGTCAGGCTAGTAAAGTACTGATTACCAAAAAACTGAAATTACGCACAATTCAAAAGTATATCTACTCCCAAGTATTTAAACAAAGAATGTTCTATAAATTAAACGAATAATTTCTTTTTAAATAAAATTCGTTTCAATCTGCCAAGGTGATTTAAATTTATCAATATATGTCACTTTAATTTTGTCGGAGGAAATTTCATGATCCACATACACCACCGCAAAAAAGACGGCTAATAATAGACGCAACTTGTTGCTTGTGTTGTGTCGATGGTTAGGCCTTTGGTGAGCAAGGCAACGGAGCCACCAATTCTATTTGGTGTTCTACCCTGTCTTCAATCCTGTTCTTTTGGCACTGAAAGGTTGAAACACTGCAAGGTGTTTCTAGATGATGTCGGCAAAGTCATGTACGACCGTGGGACGGGGTAAATGAACTGTTCTAACTGCCGAAGTGTTAGACACCCCTACGCCTTCTGCGATAGTCTTAGTTTTGGGATCTAAAGTCAGTTTGAAGTGTGTCAAGAGATCCATCCCAATGATATGGTTCTTGACATCGGTTACGAGAAAGTTCCATGTAAAAGAATATTTCTGGCCTAAGGTCACAGACAATAATTTCATCCCCTTGACTCCTATCGGACTACCTTTTGCGGCCTATAGTTGATAGCCGAATGTGGGGCAATCTGCTTCCACTACGTCTGACCTAACTATGCTTACTTCCGCACCTGTATCGATAAGAAACTCCAGTTCAGTTTATTCATCTTTAATAATGAATTTGTTGCTGGATAATCCGGCAATGATTTCCAGATCTCCGCTTAGGAAGAATCTGACCCTCTTGCCTTCTTCTTCGGTGCTATTTGATCTAGTCGCATCTTTTGCTTTTGCCTTAAGTATGTCTTTTAAAGGCGTGTCTGGGAGCCTTCGCAATGGAACCCTCCCCCCTATGGCTCCTACTAGCGGAGGTTTTATCATTTTCCCGGTGATGGGTTCCTCTCTATGGGTTTAGTGCTTCCTTTCCATTTGGGTCTACCTAAGCGCGGGTATATGCAATTCTCTCCTTGGCACTTTGCACTTCGTCCATATTCACAATGTGACTTAAACGATCCGCGCGGCCCATTGAAGCGTTGACACGAGTGACTCCCTCGACGTCTAGTATTTCTATCCTGACTTTGAAGTTGAGAAATAGCTCTTGCCATATCCATTTTGCGATGTATACCAGCAACTTCGCTACATAAGTAAAGCACACTTTCTTGTAGCGTCAGGGTGGTTTCGGTATCTGCCCTAACTGGCTGCACCATGATAGAATCTGCCATTACAGCATGTACCTGTGGTTCCTGCTGTTTATACACCTCGTTTACTTGGCTAATTAACATTCATTGTTTCAAATACCTCTAATTTGGCTCTAAGCCTGGATGGTAGCTCAGCTGTAAAATAGAATTCACCACGTCTCTAGATATATTCAACCCGGAAGCTTTCGTACAAAGGCGTTCATAAAACTCTGATGGTAGTTGACGCCCCACCTTTTCTAGGCGTAATAATTCGCACATATGTGCCGATCTTCCAGGCTGATATCTCTGTTGAATTTCGGCCATTAGTAACTCAAATGCATTATACGGATCTTCTTCCACAGTTCTGTCTCTAAAGTTTTCCAAGGCGCTTCTGAAATTCTCAGGCAATGCCATCCATGCTGCAACAAATTTCTCCATAGGGTTTACAATTTGGTAAGCTTTAAATATCATTTGGGCTTCTCCGACCCAACTTGAGTGTTTTTCGGATCTATGCGGTAGTAGACTGGATATTTTTGGACTGGCGCAGTCACCATATTTTGTCGAGGCTCCATACCTATTATTAACTGAGAACCCCATAGATGCCAAGTCGTGTTCTGTCCTTAATTTTCCATTGGAATCTGATAAGCTAGAACTCTAGTTCACATCTATTAAATTCATCCCTGCTAAATCTTGAGCTAATTTGCTTGTGTCCTCAAACTTAAGATTAGCTTCCATGCTGATCGTAATTAATTATTAATTTGATAACTTAGTGTTAGGCAAACGGAATGTGAACTTCATGATGCACACCTTGTGTTGCGGGCGTGCAAATCGTAGTCTCTCCTCGAATTTTGGCTCGATGACAGCCGCATATCTAAGTTTTCTTTCCTTACATATGCTTTGCGGTTTGATCTTCGCTAGTCAGTTTTCCGTCGTGCTCCAATGGAAAGTTGTAACGCGTCTGTTCTTGTGACTAACTGTAGATTTTCTGTTATGTGACTGATTATGTGCATTGGGTTTGGTGTTTATATGAAGCTTGCAAACTTGATTTGAATAATTGTTTTTATCACCTGCGCAATCATTTTTTAATTGTAAAACTTACAATATGCTATTTCTTACGCATTAAAAGGGCTTGTAGATAGGCAGTCTAATCGTGTGCATGGCGTAAACATTACTGGTGTGAATGGACGGAAGATGCACAAATTTCACTGTGTATGGAAGCGTAGAATTTCATACGCTTTGATGATTTGTCTGGCCATGGAAGCTTCACGGAAACCAGCAATGTCTCTGGTGGCAATTGGATATCAGAAAACTTCCGCATATTACGAACAGTCTGATTACATTCGGTAAGTGATTCAATGAATTTTACTTTTATGAAATTTATTTAATTTTACCAGTCTTGTGGAATTATGCAACTATTGTAAAATTCTTTTGAAAATGATTATCTTCTTTCTTTTTATACACCGAATTCCTGTGAATTATCCTACCTGATCAGCCTTTATCAACTACTAATGGTATCAAAATACTGAGACTCGACTATTGCCGTAAATAAATCGCGTTGAGTAACGTTCAAACTAAATTAGTTTTTACAGTTAAATACTGTTTGTTGCGAAGAACTAATATATATGCAAGTATGTATTAGGTTTTGCGAACCTAGTAACAAATTAGTTCAGTTGTGACCAGAAGGATAAACCAAAGGCAGCATGAACGGAAAGTATAATCTCGATGCACATTCGTTTCGTGCTTACTGGCGACTCATCAGTAGGAGCCGGTATTACGCCCTTTAACCACTATATATTGGTAGAAGAATGTGGAATAATCGGACGGTACAATCTCCTAGACGAATATGTAAACCTGTAATAGTGAAGCTAACATAATCTGAAGTCAACGACAATACGACTTCAATGCTAACTCACACTATATAATATATATACAGACTCGTAAATATATAAGATATCAGCAGCATTGAAGTCGTATTGTCGTTGACTTCAGATTATGTTAGCTTCACTATTACAGGTTTACACATTCGTCTAGGAGACTGTACCGTCCTATTATTCCACATTCTTCTACCGAATATATAGTGGTTAAAGGGCGTAATACCGGCTCCTACTGATGAGTCGCCAGTAAGCACGAAACGAATGTGCATGAGATTATACTTTCCGTTCATGCTGCCTTTGGTTTATCCTTCTGGTCACAACTGAACTAATTTGTTACTAGGTTCGCAAAACCTAATACATACTTAAATTAGTTTTTCTTTTAGTTAATATCGCTTACTGATAAGACCACCAATAACTCATCCATAGTAGAGATCATTACTGATGCTAGTACATTCATTGCGCATTACCTTTTTTGAAACTTATCTGTTGTGGTATTTCATGATCTACAAATTTTCAAGCCTTGCTTACGGATATGACTTTAGCAATGATCGAATATATTTATTTCTTGCATCCCTTGGTAAACTTGCCATCATTTACACGTCCTGATGCCCCTCGACCTTCGTTGTAAATAAGCATTGTACGACATAGCATTAAATGACTGAGATATTAACATGTTTTGAAACGATAAGCCTTTGCACGCAGTCAATAGCAGTCTTCACTATAATCTCCTGGAACGGAATGCTGATTGTATAATTTTCTTGCACGCTTTAACATAATATTTTGCAGGATTTACATTTGTATAAAATATTGAATTAAATAATGCTTCTTCGTGCTTTTGGCGAAAGGTATTATTTAATTAATTTTTGAATGATTTAATGTCACTTTTATTGTCAGTTGTACTTAAATTACCAGCAATGGTTCCAGCGGATTCCAAAGCAGATGTGCCTATGTTCGAACCCTGTCCACGTAGAATTCCGGATAGTACATATTGAGTTCCCAATAAGGACAAAACCGGTGTTCTGGATGAATTGTTTTTTTGTAAATTATACAACGCTTAGTTTACAATTGAAAATGTGTTTATAATGAGATTTTTGTTTACATATAAATCGCAGTCTTGATTTTAATTTTATTGATTAACTATAAAAGTGTTTAATTCAATACCACTTCCACAGGTAGTGTGGTGATTGTTCTATGATGACAGAATGGGGTGGTTAATTGTAACAATAGGTCTAAGGAGACGTCATATAGGCTCCACCTAATTTTAAAACCATCAGTTTTTATATAACTGAAAATTGTGTTTAGCGTGCAGCAACGTGGCAAAATGGTTAGAGCAACAGATTCCAAAGAGGACTGCCCTTTCCGTGGCAAATTCTGTTGTTCCCAATAAAGAAGAAACTAGTTTACATACATACAGAAGCCAAAAGTAACCAATGTTTCTCTGCCATATAACCATAAGAAAAAATATATAAAAAACCGAGAGAGAGAGAGAGAGAGAGCGGGGGAGAGAAAGAGAGTGAGGAGTGAGAGCGATAGAGAGGGGGAAAGAGAGATCGAGCTGGGGAGAGAAAGAGAGATAGAGAAAGAAAGAACGAGGGAGAGGAGAGGAAGAGAGAGTAACTAATTATGCCTTACTAAGAAAAAAAATGTTACGAAGATTATTCTAGTAGACATCTGCAACAATATGGCCACTGAGCTCGATTCGATGCCATACCGTTGATGGTTTCTAACCAAGGACTATGATGCGCACGTGGACCCCATCCTGATAGTGGGTCCTATACTACCCAAATTGAATGTAGGTGACTTCAACTGTTTCTGCCATGTCAAAATCTGCCCACCTTGTTTCTTACGCCAATCTGGTGCTGGATGAGAGAACAGAGCTCTACTGGGTAATCGAAATTGGGTATACGCTTAACGTGACCGGGCCAACGAAGTTGATGGAGCCTTATTTATTTTTCTAACGAAGAGCACTTGTTGGCAGATCCAAAAATACGTCTACGGATGTTAACGTTGGTTATTCGTTGCTGGTAACCAACATGAGTTATTCTTCTCTGACAACGATAGTCTAATGCCTGTAAGCGTCTAAAATGATCAACTCCAAAAAGCCAAGTTTCACTAGCGTATATTAAAATTGCGCGTAAAGATGCAATGTAAACACGGCCTTTTGGGTAGTGTGAAATGCTCGCGTTTCTCCATATATGACGATGGTTTGAGAAAGCTACTCTAGCTTTCGCAATTTTCATTCTCACCTCAACAGACAAATTACGTAAGTTATTGATAGAGCTCCCGAGATATGTAAACCTGTCAACTATGTCTAGGTCTTCATTCTGAATTCTCGGAGTTGGAGTGAGTGGTGGGTGATCCTGTAAAAGTATCTTACATTTATAGGTTGCAAATTTCTTACCGACAGACGGGTCAACGACTACTAATCTATTCAATGAGGGCCAAGTCCCATCTCGATTGCCGAATAATAGTACTATTTCGCTTGCATAGTTAAATGTTCGAATAATACCACCAATAAATATACCTGAGTATGTGTATTTTACGGATGATGGCAGCGAACCAACAAGCTACATACTATTCCGAAAGAAATATACCATTTAAAGAAAATTAAGTCTCAGTTTATGAACCTTCTATAGAATAACTTAATTAATCTTAATTATTTTTTCAGCATCTTTGTTTAATATAAGCTGTTTGGATAATATTTTTGCTAAACCTGGTTGAGAAAATCATTTCGAATAATTCATGTAATCTAGAGTGTATAAATTCGCGCGTTTTCCATCAAGAATCAAACACTTACTCGCAGATGAACTCTCTTTCTTGCTGCTATAATCTGGTTACTGTGTCTAAAGAAACAGCTTGTTTAACTTACACACTAAGCGACAAGGTTCTCGTGCAAGTATCAATCAATGAAGACGATATTCGATAATATTGATTTTTAAGTTCCTTTTGACTTTGGTTTTTGGCGAAATAACCGATTCAGATTGCATTTATTCTACCTCTCTTAAATCTGTGGCTTCTAGACTGTAAGGTCATGTATGTTGATACGTTTTATAAATAATGCGGAAGAGAATTTCAATGAATTTTTATAATTAATATGATTCAGAGTAATTTAGTTGCACGTGATGTGTGGACCCTGGCTTTTAATGTCTATTTCACGATGCATGCATGTGTTTATTCGCTAATAAACATTACAAAATTTGAATTTTGCTGGTTTCTTTGCACATTATTTATTGCATTTTGTATTTCTTCGTTGTTTTCTGTGTTAAAGAATTCCATACGGTACAGGTTGTCGTTGAATGATCGCTTTGAGAAAATGCCACGTTGAAATGAGGAACATGGCAAAGGCGGATAGTGGCGTGTTGAGGCAGGGCGTGCCGAATTAATAGTTACATTTGGCGAATGCTCGGTGCATCATCCCTCCAACAGTTGCGACTATTAACCGCAAAATGGGAAACATCAATACAATCATCACCACCAAACACAATTCTCGCTACTCGGTGAAGTGATATTGAATATATATATATATATATATATATATATATATATATATATATATATATATATATATATATACTGTATTGATTGCGCAGGTGGTGATAACGTGCAGAAAATTGATTTCATCCCTAATCTATTAAATTTCGTTTTTTGCACATGGCAATTGTACGATGACTTTCGTAAAAGCTCGTATTCAAGAAGAACATTAGAGAAATTGTTCATTTAATCATTTCTATAGACACATGAGTATACATTGTAACTTTAAGTTATTACTTCTTTTGATGATTTTTGTTTCACTGGGTCTGTATTTGGTTTTTCACACCATTTATGTTCCTCTTATATTTGTGTTATTACTTTTGAACAAATATTAATGTGGTGGTGTGTATGTTTGGAGATGTTTTTTCGTTTACTATAACAAAATATGGTGATTTCATTTGTTTGATTATTTTGAAAACCGGTATTCTTGTTGCATAAATTCTCCAAAAGAGAACATTATTTTTCTGTTTTGTCACTTTTACGGCATAACTCTTCAAGACATTTTCATTATTTGCATTAAAACACTACTTTTTAATATCTTGTTATTTTATATACCAATACATTTACAGACTTATGTCTTTTCATTAACCGCGTTGATATCCTGTTTATATTTGCCACATTCATAATGTCGTTTTCTAATACGTATTTGTATTACATTAAATTCATAACTTTTATCTTAAGCATACGGTAAATTCAAGACGGAAATCTGACTAACGGGCATCAAACTTCAATGAAAAGTTGCAGTGCGACATTCATTCGAAGAAGACGATATGCTCATTTAAAAATCTAACTCTTCATTCAAATAATTACTATAAATTGTATAAATCGAATTTTCTGGCTTGAAATACACATCACTCTTATGGAATTTAATTCGCACAACATATATCGCTAACATGATTTAAAGACACGATAACACTTCTCGCGCAATAAATTATTTTTCGATTGTATAACTTATGGAAATGTGGAGAAAGCTGCATGAATAGAAATTTCGTGACTACATAGAGATTATTCAGCCGACATTTCTAGTCATGAAAAATATTTATATATGTGTATAAATGAGTACCGCTTATCTAATTTTGTATTCCTTATATATTACCTTTTTTGTTCGGTCCAGACCAGACGGTTTGCCATCGTGCTCTGATGGTTAATTTGAAAGATGGAAACGCGTCATGCGTGAATGCTAATAGTTCTTTTTATGTACAAGGACCGGTTTGGATTTATTTCAATTGGTAGAACGGAAAGTATAATCTTATGCACATTCGTTTCGCGCTTACTGGCGACTCATCAGTAGGAGCCGGTATTACACCCTTTAACCACTATATATTTTGGTCAAGAATGTGGGATAATAGGACGGTACAACCTCCTAGACGAATGTGTAAATCTGCAATAGTGAAGCTAACATCATATAGTCTACGACAATGCGACTCCAACGCTAACTCACACTATATAATATATATACCCAGTCTGTAAAGGATACTAACACTACGGCTATCGTGTTAGTAACCGATACAAAAATTATTGTACCGAAAAGGTACATGATACTAACACTATGGTCAGAGTGTATGGATTTACTGGAGTAACAGGTGTTCAGAAATGGTTATAATTCTCAATTTCGGTGAACTATAGCATAAATTGATATCCATCATGTTGATACCATGTACCTACTCGTAAACCATAGTGTTAGTACCATGTACCTTTTCGGTACAATAATGTTGGTATCGGTTATTAACACAATAGCCATATTGTTAGTATCCTTTACAGACTCGGTATATATATTATATAGTGTGAGTTAGCGTTGGAGTCACATTATCGTAGACTATATGATATTAGCTTCACTTTTGCAGATTAACACATTCGTCTAGGAGATTGTACCTTCCTATTATCCAACATTCTTGACCAAAATAGATAATGGTTAAAGGGCGTAATACCGGCTCCTACTGATGAGTCGCCAGTAAGCACGAAACGAATGTGCATGAGATTACACTTTCCGTTCATGCTGCCTTTGGTTTATTCTTCTGGTCACAACTGAACTAATTTGTTACTAGGTTCGCAACACCTAATACACACTTACATATATTTTAGTTCTCCGCAACAAACAGTATTTAGCTGTTATATATTGAATTGAGTGATGTCATGCTTACCGCGAAATGTGATAACTGATATCGATCAAGGCCAGGGTGTATGGATTTACTGGAGTAACAGGTGTTCAGAAATTGTTGTAATTCTCAATTTCGGTGAACTATAGCATTATGTATTTAATTAAATGGTTTCATGATTACCGCGAAATGCGTTTACTGATACAGGTCGAGGACAGAGTGTGTACATTTTTTGATGTAACATCTGTTCAGAAATAGTTGTAATTCTCAATTATGGTGATCATTTGCATACAATGAAATCTATCGTGCCGGTACAATGTACTGACTCGGAAACCATTGTCTTAATACCATGTACATTCTCATGTCCGATATTTGGTATCGGATTGAGTCAAGATAGCCATAGTCTTCTTATCTATAAAAAATCACTTCGTATATTATATTTGATGAGCTATCCATGAAATCGCATTTTGGAAGACTTCATGTAAGTTACCTTCACTATTGCAGGTTTGGACATTCGTATAAAAAACTATAGTCCTATTTCTACACATTGCTCACCCGAATACACAGAGGTTTGAGAACAAAATACCGCCTCATAGAAATTTGTTGCCAGAAGTACGAAATGAATGTGCATGTGATTATAATTTCTTTTCTTGATGTATATGTGCGCAACAACAAATACATAATTGCATGTATTTCAGTTCTCCGCGACGAACATAATCTAACTGTTATATGTTTGATTGAATGTTGACATGATTATCGCGAAATTTAATCTTTGATATCATTTAAGTTTAGTCTTCTTGGATAAAGTTCAGAAGTAATAGCAATATTCCGTTTTAGTGAACTTTAGCACACATTGAAATCAATCTAGTTTGGTCCGTGTAACGACTCGGTAAACATAGTCTTTATGCCAAGTTCTATTATTTAACATGAGGCTGTTATCGGGTACTGACACAGTAGCCACAGTGTTATTACCTTAACAGACTCGGTATACATAGCATATATAGTGGGAAATCCTTGAAGTCGTATTGTCTAACAACTTATACGAAATGAACTTCACTACTGGAGGTTCACCCAATCGTATAAGAGACTATACCGCCAAATTTTAATTCATGCCTCTTCAAAGCATATAGTGGGTAAATGCTGTAACACCCTCTCCAACCAGATTTAACCAGAAAAACCTAAAATTCATGCTCTCTTTATTTTATCAATCTGGTCACAATATGTTACTTGTTGCGCAACGCCTAATACACAATAACACAAGGTATGCATGACCACCAAATTTGCGAGCTGCATATCTAATTTTGCTACCTATATATGTGCATTGCGATTTGATACTTGCTTTTTAGTTTTCCGTTGAAATCCGGTAATGATAACGGAAGTCTAAACGCGTAAGTTCGTGTGAAGGTCGGTATTTTTGCTATGTAAATCGATGATATTTTAAATGCAATAGGATTGCTGTTTGCTTCTTTCTCACGAACTAGATATAAAGTACTGTAGACATCATCCAGGAATTCAATGACTGTTTAATTGTATTATCTATAAATATGTGGCGAAAATTTCAAAATGTTTCTATTCTTGACGCATTGGTAATGCGCAGAGTATATTTTTAGTCAAGTAAATTATGGATGAGACCACTTTAGGAAGGAATCCCATGTTTAATTTTGCTTTCGAAATATATGCATTGCGGTTTGATGCTCGCTAGACAGAAGATCTCGTGCTCAGATTATGACCATGGACGTCCAAATTGCGTCCGTACGCGTGTCTGACTTTAGTTTTGCTAAGTTGTTCGATGAATAGTTAAATTCAATGGGATTGGTGTTTGCTACAAGCTCGAAAATATCCTGTAACTCTGCAACGGACATACAATATATACTCAAATGGATGCTGGAGTTAATATGTCATTACTACCAATGACGTGGTCGCTTAACGAACTAAAAACTTTTGTAGCAAATTTGGATCATCGATGGAAATATAGACGTCTTTACCGATTATAATGCACTAGTGCATTGGTGATCACTGGTTATTGAGAAGAAGCGAGTAAACCGAGCTACTGAAGAGCTCGAGGAATACCATTTGAAATTTTATCAGCAGAATTTCAGCTGTGCGAGTTTCGCAACTTATAAAATTCTCTAGGAATCAGGGAAATGATGCCACATGCCAGAATATAGTCAATTAGTTTTGAAAAAGCACAGTGATATCTGCACCATATGAAGTGTTGAGACTGCAAAACCGACAACCAGGGCGAAAAGAAGGAAAAACAATGCAATGGTTTGTGTTGGAGACCATACGAACAGAATTGATTAACTTCTGGCATGAGACGTTGGGAAATCCCGGCGCCGAGCGCCACATTAAGACATGCAGTTTCGATTGTATTGGCCTAACATGCCAAAGAAATTTTTAGCAATTGTCAACAGTGCGCTACATGCCAACTTTTTAAGCCAAAAAAGGACAAAAGGTCACTCCGATTGTTTTCAATGCCACTGTATGGAGCCAGTTTTTGCATATTGAACTAATAGGTCCACTGCCGGTGGCTCGTGTTGGGGTGGATTATGTGGTTTCTATGGTCGATAATTTTAGACGATAGGTCGAGTTTTCATCATTCAAGAAAGTAACTTCAGATGCTTAGAAGAGCGGTAGCTCAGTCGATTTGGTGCAACACAATTTATTGCTACGCATCAAAGTGCACAGTTCGAGTCGAGATAATTTAATCAATGGTGCAAGGACTTTAAAATACAACTTTCTCGTGCAGCCACTTTCCACACGTAGACGAAAGCGATTACTAAGAGAGCACGTCGGACGATAGGTATTGATATGTTGGTGCCATGAGAGCCTCGGATACTGGAGAGAAAAATTATATTTAGACGAGTGAGTTATACGATTTACAGTATCAGAAGCTACCTGATTCGCTGCAACAACTATGACCTATGGAGGGCATATTAGACTGTTAGGTGAATACTTAATCAACGGGATCCCATGAGCGCTACGCCATAGACGATATTCAGGAGCGTATAATACTCTTACATTATTGAACCCAGCATATGGTTTGGTTTGGTTGTAGTAAAGTCTCCTACTAATTAATCTTCAACAAGCTGAAATGAATGTGTCCTGGAGGTTATATCCTTCTAGACTTAATTGTATAAATTTTAATTTGTAAGCAATTTGATATGTTTATGTCTCCGTAATTAGGTGCACATCAATATTAATATTTTCAATTAATATCATTTAATTACCAACAGGTATGCAACTGTAAAATACTCAAACATTAATGAGAACGAATCTCTTAATTGGAAAAGAAAATATACTGGGAAATATGTACAATATTATTTTTAATCGGTGTAATCAAACGATGGACAAACGGAAGAACGGCAAATGAAAAAAGAAAGTCAGAAATAGTATCCTAAGGAATTGAACATTCTTAAGAATTTTGACGTCTACAATATTCTAAAGGTCATTTTAAATAGAAGATTCGTTATTATTTGATTCAATTATTTCCGAAATTATGGTCAGAATATCGTTCATGTCATCTTCTATGTTTTCTTGCAATTTAGCTTCATCTTCAACAGTTTGCTGATGGCCTTCCATAACAGAATTCTCAAGCTCAACCTTAAAATGTGACAGATCCGAAAGGAAACACTGTTCGTTTAATGAGTGGCCGAGAGCTTGAATCTGTACATCATTAACAATGTTAACACAGTCGATTAATAGAGCCTTATAAAAATTGCGGTGAATTTTGCTTCGTTTGGTTCTATAAATATAAATACGCGTAAAAATATAATGGTATAATGACAGTACTCGACCAGATATGCTCGAGGACGTTAATGTTTCCAAAATATTAATTCCCCGAAATTCACTGGAGAAATGGAAGATAGCGTAATATCTATACTGTGTAATTTCAAATGTTTAAAAAGATTCATATGAGATAGTAATTATATTTTTGTATTTGAGACATACTTATACATACATACATAGTACTCCGGAATTTTTCGTGAACTGATTTCGACCCGGGGAAAATTTTCTTTGGAATCTGGATCGTTGCTCACTGCCCCACCGCAGACATAATGCGTGCAACTTTATACTACATACGAATTTTTCTCTTGTTTATCCTTTCTCTCAGTTGGAGCCAAAATGGCGTCTTTAACTTAATGTAGCGAATGCAATTCATCAAGTTGACCAGTTTCGTCCTCATCGGGAATTCGTCTAGTTCTCTCGAGAATTTGCAGCGACTGGACTCAAACGACTCACATTTATTTGTGTTTAAAAATATATTTATTTAAAGGAGAAATAGATTACATAAATTAATGTGGTTTGAATATAAATGAATTCCATGAAGATGTATCCAAAAAATATACATATAATTGGATCTAATATGGTTTAATTGTAGTAATATAACCAAAAAAATTTGCATATGGTTTGGAAAGCTCGATGGTGATGCTTTTGCACGAAGAAATGTTTTTGCTTTCACTGTTCTGGACAATGCCTTTTCATCGCGATCGCTAAAAATGGAGAGGAATGTCTAAACACCCAGCACTAAGTTAAATTGAATTGAATTGTTTTGTGATATGAAATTTATTATACGATAAGAATGTTTAGTTATGGATGTACGTGCAATACCAAACTTGTTTTGTGAGCACCGATTTGATATTTTCTCAGGCAAGTGTTCAATCATCCTTCATCACCTGCCCTTTAACGATTTTCCAACGTTACAATTCCAAGTGTATATACCATTAGATGTTAATAATGCTTTATTATTTCCTTTCACGCTAGGTAGAGGATGTTTGGTGCTGGATATTATTAAAACTAATATAAAACTTAAGTTAATTTCGTTGTTTAATGCCGTCTGTTGATTATGCGCTTGAATAACATAGCCCCTTTATTTTTATAGGTTAGTATATATCAGTCCCTTATCATCTGCAAAAAATATATAACGGATTTCCGTTTACGAATAGACATATACTTATCTAAAAACTTGATGGGGCAGTCATAACTAATCCTTTTCCCTATTTCAATGGATTGTTGCTGTTTAACTTTAAGTATTGCGCTGTCAATTTTTTTTCATGGAAATCTAATCTTCACAGCGTGCCATCATCTCGTCGTTTGAGCAACGCAGTACGAAAATATAGGGTATAATCCTCTTCTTAATTTTTAAATCTTCTAATTAGTTGTCCTTATTGATTTTATCAAGTAGTTCTTCAGCATACTGTTGGCTATAACAGACTAAAATATTTCATAAATGCAAACGTTTCATTGTTCCAATTCACTGAATTTTTCGGAGAACTATCGTTCCAAAATGCACGTAAAAACATTGGCCATGACCAGTTTCACAGATGTACCCATCACGTGTCAATCTATTTGTCGGCATTGTTGGTTGTTGAAAATGAATTGACAGTCTGAACAACACAATGAAGGCGAACGTGACGAATGCAATTCACTCGGTTTAAAATGTAAAAAAATTCTTATCGATATTCCGACACAAACTCAATTTCTGCATTAAAGATAATTAAGATATAATATCCCATTTACAAACAAGCACATCCATAGTGTCCTGAATTTCAATCTGTCTACCTTTTCTAAAAACTTAGAATCTTTAAAGCTCTACTTTTATTTCATACTCGCATCATTTGATTGAGTAACCATTAGGCTAATTCATACGTCGACGCATTTGTAATTGACACAATAGGTCTTAAAGAAATAACGGATTTGTGTATCTTTGGTAAAGCACGCAATTATGGTGTCTGTAATCTAGCTCGCTTATGTTGTTTGCACCCGAATGTGTGATTTTCCCTAATTTCGAAGTTAGAAGAACTCAGTTTAAACGTCCCTCTATGTCTCTACTGCTGCATGATCCTTGGTATCAGTTAACAATTGTGAACTAGAATTCATGCTATTCATCTTAGAAAACTACAAATCGCTATCCATGACGACCAAGCGAGATCTTTTTGTGAAAGATTAACTAGCTCTTATTTTTTAGCCATTTCTCATAAAACAGCTTTGTATGCTCTATTGGAAGAACAGTTTTGTCTACGATCAACACCGATCTCTGGGGCAAATGTCAACAAGCTCTACTTTAAACCATTTTTTTCTTGATTATTTAATTTAAAATCGGATAAGTTATTGAAAACGATTCTTTTCTTTCTAGGACTGCAAATCATTTTCTCCCTTTTCGAATGTCAGACATTGAAAAGAAATCACTTTTATCTTTGATAAATCACTGACAAACTTGTTAGGATCTGGCGGTTTATTATGAAGCGAATGCTTCAACTAGTTCTCTGATTTAAAAGCGCAAAACCGTGACTGGCCGCGATGTTCTAGAATAAACCACTTTAAAATGACAAAAATATTACCTAGGAATTGGTTTGACTAAGACACCAATCATGCTCGATAAGCTTCTGTACAAGTTGAAAACAAAGAACTCCAAACAATCAAGTGATCTGAAATCATTCAACCGCTATTTTAATGATATTTATTTCTGTGTTAGCTCAGTGCATCAAAATATGTAAATTAAAATTGCAAACGAAAAAGATGATACTCTAGTTTTGGTAGAAAGGCGTTTTTAAGGCATGATGTAATAATAAGTTGCGTACTTGTTCGCCAAACTGTTTTCAGACTGATTTGGTTAGTCTCCGTTGTAATTTTATCATAAATGTTGACCCACCACATTTTCAAATGAGTATAAACCTATTCAAATGAAGGAACCAGTCGTGGATTTGTGTACGTTTAATAAGAAACTGGTGTATATTATCTTTAAAAATATCTTTCAAGAGTTAATTAAGCGCACAAATTATTGATTTCGTTCAGCGTTGGCGTTTCCAAATTTTGCATGGCGACCTGAGTTCTTCAAGTTGAACGCTGCTCTCCTTATTTGGAATTTATTGAGCACTTATCATTTCATTGCTGCGGAGAGCTTATGGTTGCGGAATTGTGTATCACGTTTTCTTTTACAATAAAGTTATTATATCATATGGGTATACAAAGTCAACATAAACAAAAGATATAATCTTATGTACACATATTTTTCGGGCTTAATAACGACTTGTCATAGGAGCCGTATTTATGCCTTATACTCACTAATTACGTGCTGACGAATATGAAACAGTTGTGCTGTACAATCTACTATACGATTTTATATTTAAGTTAAAATGATGTAAGCTTCATATAAAGATTTTGGCATTGCGACTTTAAGCCAAACCATACTATGCAACATATATCGAACCTGGGAATGGTTTTAGAGATAGGCTAAATTTCACTAAAAATGAGAATCAAAACCAATTCTGAACTCAAATTACATCGACAAATCCATATAATTTGGTTTTATTTAAATTCAGTTATTCCATTTGATTGTAATCATGACGTCATTCAGTATTATGGACGACAAAAAGTACCAAAAACGAAGATTAATTGTCGATTTTAGAAAGCTGAAATTAACTCATTTGGTTATAAAATAATTTATTAAAAATATTTGCAAAAAGCACTTGAAACGATATTCTCATCGTCATTTTTATACAGTCTATCAAAAAATCATAAAAGAAATTGACATAAACAACGGAAAGAATAACTATATACACATAGACCGTTATAGGCGGTATATTTCAATTAATTCAATTTTTACTAAAAATATGGTAATATCAGAGAGTATGCACAAGTTAATTGTCGTAACAACAAAATATAACCGGAAATGTTATTATCGGAAAACTTATTAAGTTAACTAAAACGTTAGATAATGTGCAGGAAATGTTTGATTAAAAAATTGTTCACAATGTTAGTCTAAATTCAGTGTACTGTCATCAAAACAATTTTCGCTTACTGTGGCACTGGTGTGCATTTATCTTCTGTTGTTGTTGCTGCTTTTCGTTTTTGGTGGTGGTATTGTTGTTAATGTTGAATGTGTAAGGCAGTAATCGGTGAGAGATCGAAATTCTGGTAACCGCCTGGCAAAATGAACGAAGTTAGCAGTTCCTCAATGAAATATGTGTTTGCATTAGTTTCATGCTCGTACATGGCTTGAAGAGTAGAACAGTGTTTTCTATCAAAGAGAAACTGGTTAACTACTGATGGGACATCAAGTTGACTTCCCGTGTGCACTTTCTGTTTAGCAATTGCTACGCAAGTCTAATTTCGCACAGCATCGTCATTTCTTCAATCAAAACTATTAAATAGCTTTGGAAATTGAGATCGCTTTCGCTGGTGAATTAGATTGAGCTGAAAATAATCACCACATTTTGAAATAGTTTCTGGTCTCATGCCAGCCATGAATTCATTGTAATCGTCGTCTTTGCAGAACGTCCTGTTTGTGTATATCTGTAAGAACCCACGTTGAAAATGTTTAAAATAGTTTATTTTTCTATAATAAATTAATTATTAAAGAAGGTAAGAATAATCTTTTATCAAATAACATGAACTCAACATAGAATCAGACTACTTGAGAACTGAGGAATTCATTTATAATAAATACATGTTAACAGACTTATTTAGAAAAATATGATTTTTGCGACCATTTGTTACATTACGTGAATACTCTTAAATAGGCGATTCTGAATGCAATACACATGGATTCAGCATGTAAAGTTTATTGGAAGACATTTATAAATCCATCATTCGGTATAATGTTTTGTAGCGCAAAAGTAAGCTTTTGAGGCACAAACATCCTGAAAACCAAGTATCTTTTTATTGTTAACTAAATAAAAATTGAAAAAGCACGAAAATAGCATTTAAGTCAAAATAAATAGTATGTGGGTAGTAAACAATGGCAAAATACAACATTGTAGTTCGTGTTTTTTCAAGCAACTAATTAAATGCGAATGCAGCGAAATGCTGTCTCTGGCACTCTTCTACACGGCATCTCCATTTCTAATGAAACGGCTTTCACAAAATGTAGTCCAGAATAACTAATAAATGCATGTAGATGAAAAAGAAGTATCTGCCGACAGCGGGAATCTTCTAAGTTCAGTTGCAAATCTGAAGGTTGTAAGGAAAATTTTTCTAAACGTCGATCTTAACTGTAAAGTTTTATGCATAATAAAAATTCTAAATAACTGTTTCAGGAGACGTATATCAACAGAGTACTTAGTTTCCTACAAAAAGAAAACCGACGAATTAAGTGTCGAGTGGACGATTAATTTAGGCGAATCCAATAGAAATCTCGACGAAAAGCAAATGCAGGTGCAAGTACAATGTGTATAACTGTGGAGAAATTTTCCGGTGTTTCACCTAAACATTTTCTCCAATTACTAGATTGAAACTAGCGACACATTTTTCGTATCTGAAATATAGATATCTTTTGTATATTTGACATTCGACATTTCGGCTGGCAGTATTTTAAAGTTGCTCTTGTAGATGGTGCATCTGCCAGAATTATGTGTTGTCTGCAACTTTCTGTAACACACAACATGAGATTGCTGGCCGTCCTCTTGTCGACGTTTGGGCATTCACGAAAATTATCTTGGTTTTCTGGCGCGCGATTTGTTTTGGTGGCCATACCTTGGACCAGTTTAAGATATTATTCAAAGAGGTGTGGGAGATAATGCGAAAGAATCCGTATCATGTTATTTGCAATTAAAGCACTAAGGTTAGATTGAGCAGCACCGACTTGCCATTCTTATTAAGAAAGGTTAGTAGAATAAAAGAATATTATAGTAAAAAATCCTTTGGAGAAAACATATAAAGCTGAAATTTGTCTGGCAAATTTAACGTACCTGAATCGGTTTTTAATCCTATTGTTCATTATGTATGTTCCTTCTAAATAACGAAATAGAAGGTGGCGGAATAGGATCATCTGCGTCTAAATCAACATCTCGAATTGAAGCGTAATGCTTAATCGCGTCAATGAATTTCTTCAGGTCAACCCTCTTTCGGGACGGCGATGATTTTTGCAGTTTTGTCATGACGCATTTTGTAGATGTTCGGCTCGAATTGTTCTCAGCGGATGTAGGCGGCTATAAGTAAACGAACGTTTAAGAAAATTCGTAAAGAGCAATTATTTATATAAAATAAAAGTTAAATGGATGCAAAATAATTTTTATATACACTTTTTAATAGTCATTATACTAAAGATTTCACGTTTCAATTAGAAACTTCAAAAGCAAGTATAATTTTATTGCAATATCAGCTCACAACATGCGATGGATAGATTACCAGAAGTAGTCGTCATGAAACAGTTCAGTAAATGATTTTCTATCAAATAAAATATTAAATTTGGAAAGAGTTAACTTGAAAATGTTCCAACGATAGGACGATAAATATTAAATAAAGCCGAAATTGTGCATAATGTGTGCTTCGAATTTATCCGTCCCGCATAAAGGTCAGCCCAGGTCTCCAATTTATTTATCATGTAGAAAATGAATTATTTGCTTAGCAGAAATCATCATATAGACAAAAACTGTAATCTGGAGATATTTATAAAAAAAACAAAGGATTAATATATTTCATAACTGTAAATTGCACAGTTTATAATATATCGTGACTGTGGTTACCTATCTGGAATGACGTTGCAACTGCATGCTCTGGAATTGACCGAGTCAAAATATCATTCATTTGTAGATCGATAAAATTTTACAAACAATTTATCTTCATTAACACCTACCTTAATTAGCTCGACCTATCAGCCATCATATACTTCTTTCGGAAGAAGCTGTACATTGGACAGTTTAGGATTGATCCACGAATTTCTAATCGCAAATACAACATTAATAACTGCAGCATAATAGTTCATATTATTAAGTTCTATTCTACAGAAAATTTTATTGCTCCTTGTTTTAGAATTAGTAATTATTCTTCAAAACTGCTATATTGATAGGATCAGCCTAATTTAGACAACGCTGTGCTAACGAGTGTTATATATATATATATATATATATATATATATATATATATATATATCACCAAAATATTTTTTTAAGATGTGCATCTCTGCAAATGCAGAGTCAGTGTAACAGAAATAGCCACTAAATGACCACAAATATGATGAGCAGTAAGCCATTGTCTTCATTATTCACGGGCTTAAACCAGCATGATTTGTGAAATGAACATTTATGTAATTAAACGAAGTATGGTTGCGCGGGTGGTGATAACAATTATTATAATTAAGCTTGCGGTCTTGATATAAACACCTGACCCATTAATTAGTTACATATGTCAGTATAAACTAAGAATTGTATAGTGTAGAAAAGGCAATTCATCTAGTAGACCGGTTTCGTTCTTATTGGGAACTAATCATGTACTGTCCAGAATTTGCGGCAAACAGTACTCGAACATGGGCACGTCTGCTTCGGAATCTGGTGCTCTAACCAATGAGCCATCCTGCCGCACACCAAACAGCACACAATTTTCAGTTATATACTAATTATAGTAACTTGATTAGTCTATTTTTTCTTTATATGAAAACCACCAGCTTGATTATAATAATTGTTATCACCACCCGCGCAACCAATGTTCATTTCAATACAAATTCCGCATGTAGTGTGGTGTCTGTTCCGTAATGAGAGATTGGGGATGGTTAGTTGGAACTTTGGGTGTAAATGGATGTCATATGAGCTCCACCTTAAGGAAAAATAGACTAGCCATGTTACATTAGTTAGTATATAACTGAAAATTGTTTGGAGTGTATTGTGCGGCATGATGGTTCAGTGGTTAGAGCACCAGATTCCGAAGCAGACGTGCCGAGGTTCGAGTCCGCCCGCGGCACATTCTGGCCAGTACATGATGAGTTCCCAATGAGAACGAAACCGGTCTACTGGATGAATTGCCTTTTCTACACGATACAATTCTTAGTTTATACTGACATATGTAAGTAATTAATGGGTCAGGTGTTTCTATCAAGACTGCAACCTTGATTATAATGATTTGCGAATGCTTGAATGATTCATAACCATGAAAATCATTGTAATCTCTGGGCAGTTATAGAACAAAAATTCATTCTTTATTATTTAAATTAGTTAAAAACAAATTCTGATTCCATAATCGATATTATCAATATTTGTCACCAAAGGTCGCGCAATCATTCAGTTATTTCACGGATAGTGATACATAAAGCTAATATAACATTATGTTTATATTTCCGGTGCAGAACTGTCGCCATCATGCACAGAGAGGAAAGCCAGCTCTAGTGGTTTTTCCTCATGTTTTAACTGAACATTTTAAATCACCAAAAATAATATTTTGAAATACGCCAAAGTTCTGCAACAATGTGGCCTAGTGCTTATGTTATGTCTAATAAACGTTTCATGGGGTCAAGCTTTAATATTAGTCAAGGGCTTAAGACAGATCCAAGAAGTAATTGATAAATTCAGTTGTATATGCAGTTGCATTTTTTAAAATAATCTGCAATAGTCAGTATATGATTATTATACATTTAGATTAATGATTACAGGATTACCATAAAATGTGATAAAGGATGTCGATCGAAGCGAGGGTATATGGATTGGTTCTAGTTCACAATTTCGGTAAAGTTTAGTTTATTTCATTACTATATATATATATATATATATATATATATATTTGTGTGTGTGTGTGTGTTTTTATATATACTGATAATAATAAAGAAACGCTTGTGTACAGAGATTATACATTTAATGTATCCTTCTGCTCCTATTTGAACAACTTTGTTACTTCAGTTGGTCTATCCTCACAAGTTTTTCAAAACAAAATAATGATGCAAGCGTGATATTTTCTCGGGTCATACTTCAAACTGACCTTTCACTAGATAGTTGGTTAGTTTGGATAATCTTTCACTGAAACCGAAATTGTACCTATGGTTCTTTCATGAAATATTAAGTATCTGGAACCATGGTGATGCTGAAATGGTAAATTTATTAAGTTTAGCGAATCAAATGATCGGACTTCAATTTACTCTGGAAAGGGCATCATTAGATGAATTAACTTTTTTGGTTGGCAAATTAATTAAAAATGGTCAGAAATTAGAAAAGAGATATTTTTAGTAAGGGAATCTTAAATTTCAAAGCCAATCACCTGTAACGTATGCAATTAAAATTAAGAAGCCTTAGATTAACAGATATAAGAAATAGGAAATTATAATTAGGTAGAGTGCACAATATATCCAAGGCTAATGGTTATCCTCTTCATTTTATAGAAGCAAACATGATGGATTTCGTAAAAAGTTAAATCCTAATTTGAGGCATATAAAAGCGGGTAAAGGCAAGGTTGAGCGTAAGATAATAGTATTACCGGACTCGATATTAAATAAGAAAGTGAAATCAATAGCTTTAGAATACAATATAAGGACCGTTTCAATCCGGTCCCTTAAAATAGGCACTATACTCCCTAAACAAAAAGAAAAGAATGAACCCTTGGAAACATCAAGAATGTATGAAATCCCATGCAATGCTTGTAGTCTCATGTATGTTGGTGAGAACATGAACTCAATCAAGGTAAGAGGAGGTGAACATAAAACTGCATGTAAGTATGGACATATTACATAATCTGAACTTGCCCGTCATGCATTAGAAACTGGACACATCATTAAATAGGATTATTACAAACCTATGGAAATATGAAGTCATAATAGGGTAACGACATTGATTAAAGAATCTATCGCAATCTAGAGATAATATTATGAATGGAACAGCTGGTGAAATACCGTTAGGTTCGATTTGGAATACAGCATAAGCTAATAGTAGTAAAAGACAATTGCATGAATTAGAATCTGAAGCTAGCTCCAGTAAAATATTAAGAACATCGGATTAAGTCTGACTTATTATTGCTTTTCTTATTTAATTAATGACTAATCTATTATTGAGAATATAGTCTTTCTAAATTTCACCTCTAACTATTCGTTTTGTTTTAAAACTCCTAGGGATTTTAACGCTTATTAAATTGCTTCTATCATTTTTCTTTATAATTTTTATTCTTGCTTTAAATAATTTTCAAAATCTTACGTCTTACCATCACTTATTTTATTTCATATCTTAATTAATTTTCTTATTTTATTGAATAGGATTTTTGTGTCTTTTCCCCACCCTACCTATTGACATGATATTAGTAATGCAGTATTCCAAATATTAAGAATAACTAATTAATCTGACAGGTATTTTTTAATGTTTGCGTAATGGAAGCTTCATATGTTGTATCTTCGCGATATGCGTTTGCAGGTTGTCGCTTTGCACCATCAGTTTCACAAGGATACGACTGATTACCATTTCCAAGTATGCATCGATTTTGTCTTCTTTTTTGCTGGGTGTGGATTCCCTCTTTTCTGCCGAAGGCTTCAACATCGTTCATGGGATCTTTACAAATCTTATAGGGCAAAGCAACAACCGGCTAATACAAATCGCAGATATTCAAAAGAATAAGTCTGACGCGTACAAAGGGTAAATTAATCTCTTGGCTGCAGTTTCATTAAGACGTTCGTACATGTTGATTCATTGTAGTTAACTGAATCCTTTTAGTTATGTATACACATACGCATGCACATGCGTGACGTGTGCCTATTTAATGGTATGCCAAAAACTGTTGTTAAACAAGCTTATCCTGAGTACAACCTGAATAGTTTGAATTGAAATTTAAAACATGCATGGGTATGTTTCTTGAAGGAGTTGCATTGATGCGCACCTGGAATAATTGTAATTACTTGATCTGCGTTTTGACTAACGCAGCTTTCATTGTTCCAGTAATTTTCTTTCATCAATATATTTCGGCCAAGCTTACCGTAGGCCTTCATCAGTTGCATTTCACGAAACAAATGAAACAAGTGTGTTATTTCCTCTAGTCATAATATTTATATACCTCAGACTGACCTTTCTTTAGATATTCGCGTGTCACATATGTGTGTGTGTGTCCATTTTCATAACCGTTGTTTTCATCTAACTAATTTCGACCAGAGTGGCTGAATAATAATTTATCAATTGCATGCAATAACTATTCGTTTTTTAACACACTCAATGTAAATGACGTAACTGAGATTGGGGAGACCCATAATTCAGAAACACTCGTCATAAAAACATGCCAAGAGTGATTAAACCAGAAGTCCGAAAGACTAATGCACTTGTTAAATTACAATTCAAACCACTAGGTTGTACTCAAGATAGAGAAGTTAATAACAGTTATTGGCGCACGCCACGCATATCCATGTGTATGTGTATGCATAACTAAAAAACTTGGTTAACTTATTTTATTTTGATACACATGTACGTACATCTAAATGAAACTGCAGTCAATAGACATTGATTTACCCTTTGCACGCGTCAGACAAATTATTACTTATAACTATTGTATTATTAGAATATTTCCAATGGGTAGGGTTGGTGTGTAAAACAGAAAATTAAGGTTGAAATCACTATTTGTTTTAAAATCAAATGAATAGTTAGAGATGAAATTTTGAAGACTATATTCATAATAATTGTTTATTCATTTGTTGAATAAAAGCCCACTAATTAGTCAATCTTAATCTGATGTTCCTAATCTTTTACTGGAGCTAGCTTCAGTTACTAATTCATGCAATCGCCTTTTTCTTCCACTAGCTAGTGTAGTATTCCAAATCGGACCTAAAGATGTTTCAACAGCTGTTTCATTCATAATATCATCTCTAGATTTAATTTCTATAGATTCCCTAATCAATCTCGTCATCCCATTACGACTACATATTGCTATGTGTTTGCATTCCTCCCAGTCGATAGTATGCCCAGTCTCCACTACATGACGAGCAAGATCAGATTTAGCAGGTTTTAAACTCAGTATTTTGCGGTGTGTAAGCATTCAGGTTATCAATGCCGCGTTTTGCGTATGCGGGTAATAGCTGTACACGGGCAGTTACACAAAGATCCGATTTGTCACTTTTTCCAATTTTGTTTTGTCTTTGATCGGGTTGACTCATGTTTACTTCAATTGGAAATGCGGTTCTATCACATCTTTGTTTACTGGCGACGTTTCGGTGCCTACTATTGTGATCAGTGTTGTGTTGCCTGATGATGGTGCTGGAAAGTAGGCACCGAAACGTCGCCAGTAAACAAAGATGTGATAGAACCGCATTTCCAATTGAAGTAAACATGAGTCAACCCGATCAAAGACAAAACAAAATTGGAAAAAGTGACAAATCGGATCTTTGTGTAACTGCCCGTGTACAGCTATTACCCGCATACGCAAAACGCGGCATTGATAATCAGATTTAGCAATATGTCCATATTTACACGCAGTTTTATGTTCACCTCTTCTTACTTTGATTGTACGCATGGTCTCACCAACATACTTGAGACTACAATCATTGCATGGAATCTCATGCACTCTTGAAGTGTCTAATGGTTCAATCTTTTCTTTTCAGTTAGGGAGTATAGTGCCTAGTGTAAGGGTCTGTTTTAAAACGGTCCTTATATTGTATTTTAAAGCTAATGATTTCACTTTCCTACTTAATATAGAGTCCGGTAATACCATGAAATTCCGCTCTTCCTTCTCCTTATCCGCTTTTATGTATCTCAAACTAGAAGTAAATTTCTTCACCATGTTCCTCATTGTTGTATCTATTAAAAGAGGAGGGTAACCATTAGTCTTGAATATATCGCGTAGTCTGTCTAATTCTAACTTCCTATGCTTTATATCTGTTAACTTGAGACTTCTTAATGTTAATGTCTTTAAGATCCCGACTGTCATACGAAACGGGTGATTGGACTTGAAATTAAGAAGGATTCCTGAATAAGTATCCTTCCCATAAATATCTCTTCCCAATTTCAGACCATTTATAATTAATTTGCCATCTAAAAATTATAATTCACCCGACGATTCCCTTTCTAAGTTAAATTGTAGTTCGCTCATTCGATTAGCTAAATTTAAGAAATTTACCAATTTATTGTCACCATGGTTCCAGATCAGTAATATATCATCCAAGAAACGTAGGTACAGTTTTGGTTTCAATGGAGTCTTATCCAACATATTATTTTCCAAATAATGCATAAAGATATTGGCTATTGGGACCGACAAAGGTTGTCCCATTGGAACGTCTCTAATTTGTTTATAAAATTCCTTACGAAATTTAAAATAAGTGGAGGACATTTGCTTCCTTCTAATATTAGTGGGTGATCAACTAGGAAACGTCTAAAACAATCCAGAGCCTCAGGTACCGGTATATTTGTGTACATAGATACTACATCTAAGCTTACTAATCTATCCTTTTCATCTAGTACATATTTATAAATAATTTCAACCAAATGATATGAGTTAAGCAAGGTATGTTCTAAGAAATAGGAATATTTTCTTATTCTATGGCACAAAAACTTTGACGCGTGCAAAGGGTAAATCAATGTCTATTGACTGCAGTTTCATTTAGATGTACGTACATGTGTATCAAAATAAAATAAGTTAACCAAGTTTTTTAGTTATGCATACACATACACATGGACATGCGTGGCGTGCGTCAATAACTGTTATTAATTTCTCTATCTTGAGTACAACCTAGTGGTTTGAATTGTAATTTAACATGTGCATTAGTCTTTCGGACTTCTGGTTTAATCACTCATGGCATGCTTTTATGACGAGTGTTTCTGAATTATGAGTCTCCCCCATCTCAGTTACGTCATTTACATTGAGTGTGTTAAAAAACGAATATTTATTGAATGCAATTGATAAATTATTATTCAGCCACTCTGGTCGAAATTAGTTAGATGAAAACAACGGTTATGAAAATGGACACACACACACATATGTGACACGCGAATATCTAAAGAAAGGTCAGTCTGAGGTATATAAATATTATGACTAGAGGAAATAACACACTTGCTTCATTTGTTTCGTGAAATGCAACTGATGAAGGCCTACGGTAAGCTTGGCCGAAATATATTGATGAAAGAAAATTACTGGAACAATGAAAGCTGCGTTAGTCAAAACGCAGATCAGGTAAATGCATGGGTAGGTATGTATTAGGTTTTGCGAACCTA